>BGPR01003536.1:53362-110806 GCA_013235015.1 Araneus ventricosus
TCGCAAGAATGTGCCAATGTAATTGAGACAAAGTACTACAAGAACATATACATTTGAGGATTAATCATAAAATAATAATGTACCATTAGTGTTGTCACCAAATTCATGAATATGAAAACCATGGAGACCTTTACTCAGAGGACTTATTTCTCCAGTTACAACAACTGGACTCTCGGGAGTCTACAAAAATAAAAGATCATGTCAGTAATATTAAGTTACACATGCTAATGAAATATTAGGAGACTAAAATCAAGTATTTTTAAATGAATTAATGTTTTGTCTATTAGTTTTAAATTATCACAAAAGGAATAAAGATTTTAAGAAATTTTATTTACAAAAGGTCATCTAAACTTCAAGCATTCTTTCTCTTCTGGTGAAATATACGATAGATGTTCATATTTTGGTCATTTTATTTGAAGATTTTAATAAATTTTAAGTCTTTATTGTTAAGACTTCAAAATGCTAAATGCAATATTTTTTATTTCTGTAGTTTGAGATGTTTATCATAGATTGATCATAATATAAGTCCTTAGTTATTGTAAGTTCATGTGGCTGTATACAAATATAGAAAAATAAACTAAACAGTACAATTTTAAACACTTAGTATGCATATTTTTCTAAGACACGGAAATAAATTTTTCTATTTATCTATATAACTGGCAAATTAAGAAATCCATATTATGAAGTATATCATAGGATTCTGCAAGAAACCTCACTTTCTACATCTGTATAAATTCATAAATGACACCAATAAGACCCTTAATCTTTTACTATGTCTCATTCTCACAGACTCAAGTAAATAATTTACTAACAGTTTCAATAACTCCAAAACCTGAGACACGATATAAAAATGATTAGTTTAATAGCTTTAATGAACTTTTTTATTCAATTAAGTCATTTGACACTTACATTCTATTAACGGTTCATTTTAACATTTACTAGAAAAAAAGTTGCCCCAAAACTAACAAAAATGCTGAAATTAAAAATCGAGACCTCCGAAACATTTTCACATTTAAATATTAGTTAAATGATCATCAAATAATTCATATCTAAAATATTATGCATCATAGCTTTAAATAATTACAAAGCTTCAATCAAAGTGGTAGCAAAATATTATCAATTTTACTGCTAGTATTTAACAAATTTTCGTTTCCAAGTTTTTTAAAAAGCAACTATTTCCTTTCCCTATTTCCTTGAAGATCCATTTCTTGATAAATGAAACAATTCAATAATAGATTTTCGAAAAGGAACCAAACTAAAGTTGCCAAATGTCTCGGTGAAGGATTTTAAGTGGGATCAAACGTGATAAAATGTAAACCGTAGTAAATTTGGTTCATAAGGCAAATGCTCCTGCCCCCGCCTACCAGTACATTTAAGCGCCTGTCCAGGAAGAAAACAATTAAGATACACGGCATGGATGCTTCTTATGCAATTCAATTCATTTTACACATAGAAGATTTCATTTTTTTTTGCTACATTTTAAGCCATTCATTTGAAGGAATGCGTTTCAGTATTATGTTTGAAATTCAAAAACTTGATTAAAATTATTCAGACACGGCGTTCTTCAAAAAATAATCATATTACAAATAAAATTATCGCTCCAAATTTTTTATATGCATAAAATACTATTAAAATAGCGAAATAAATATGTTCGAAGACTATGAAATTTATATACTTCCTGCTAAAATGTTGCGTAACATATAAGATAATACGTACTTCTTGAGTAAAGTGGACAGTGCCTTTTACTTTTTCACCGACTAATACACAGACAGCCTTCATATTTCAACTAATTAATGATATAATTATAGGAACAATACTTTGAAATAAAGTGCCAGACACACTACGGACAAGATTCCGAAAGTAACTTGTGTTTAAGAAGTTTCCCTTTCTGCACAATACAGCTGCCGCCTTCCTTCTATTCTATTCTATCAATTCCTGATATTTAAGTTAAGAACAACTGCAGGAAGTTGCCAGATAGAAATCCCTTTTTAACAACACACATAAATCCATTATCATTCATCTATACAAGAAATTTATGCATTTTAAAAATTTAGATTTTAAAACCTTCAGAAAATTCGTAAATGAAATGAGAATGATGTGAAATTTTCGTAGCTATATAATCTGGTTTTAAGTTCAATTAAGTTAGTGCTTTATTTGTAAGTAGAAGTTGGCAACATTCATGTGAACAAAATTTCGTCATTAGTTTACTTTCATAACTAAATGAATTTTCTTGGCCGTATAAAGTTAATAAAATTTGTGTTTCCGATATAGTTTGAAAGTTTTGTTTTGTGTTTCTTCAGCAGCTGTGAAAAATGCCGAAAAATAAAGGTAATTTTCAATGATTTAGATCATGTTCTTTGTTACAGCATATTGCGTAGTTCGATTCTTCATTTATTTTCTCGCATCGCGATTTGGTTTTAGAATTATATTTAGTTTTAAGTATGGATTGCTTCATCTTATACAACTGTTCAACTATTTGAATGCAGAAGCTATGTTTGGTTATTAAGATTTTGTTCCGTTTTTTTTTTTTTTTTAATTTAACGATAAATTTACTAGTCCGTTTTCTTGCTTTAGTATATTAAGGCATTAAATAATATTTATTCTGTTTTTCTTACATTTTTATGTTTTTAATCCCTAGCTATTTCATAAATTTTTGAGACTTAAAAAAAAATATGTCTTTTGATTTAATATACTTTGTCAGTTAAACATGATACCTATCCTTTGAAAGGGTTTTTGCTTCTGATTCAGTAATTTATTGAATAATATTTGCAAAGTGGTCGTCAATTAAATTTATATATGCACGTATCATTTTATCTTCTATTTACAATCCTTTAACTATCTATGCATTCAAAATTATTTTAACAATTAATGCATTTAAATAAAGATAAAATCTATGTATATGAATAGATTAAAAAAAAAAAAAATGTGAAATGTTAATACTTTATTATAAATGGCAATTGACATACGAATCAATTTTTAATATTTTAAAACTTTTTTGGATTATAAAAACTTAGTACACTTTTAAAGATGTTTAAAGAGACGGAGATATACTTGGGCCAAGTATCAGCTGATTTAAGTTTAATTAATGATTTTTTAAATATTTAAAAAAAATCTCTGTAAGCTAAAGTGACCATATTTCTTTAAAAACTTCAATTCAGAACACTCTAGAAGCTGTGCATAGGACCTGTGGTGCTGAAAAGGAGTGGTGGTTATGGAGCATAAAATAAAATATGAATCATTGTAATGGTTTATTCTGAAAAAATTTGGAAAGAAATGCAGGATTGAGTAAAGAAGCAACAATGATATATTTTGCTATTATTTCTATTTTTTTCGCCTTCAGGCACATTGATCCACATTGCTCATTATGGGATTACACTTTTTCATGTATAGTAAATAGTTCAACTTGCATGAGTGTGAAGTTTTGTGTTCCTTATTTTCTGCTTCCACTTTGAATTTTCCCTTTTTAAAGTATGGCACATATGCAAAATTCGAAAATAGAAGCAAATCTTCAAATACGCATAATTTAGATCACAGAAGCCACTGACTATGAGATTATTTGTAGAAATTTTAAGCAAGAAAAGTCCTCAATTGAATTTTTGTTAGATTTTATGAAGACATTGACATTAATATAATTCTGTTTTATGTAGCATTTTAATATCTACTATTTTGTATCAATCTGTATGAAAACTACATTATTAATTATATACTTTTTCTCCTTACAGCTGTTTTCTTAGCCCTTGCATCTAATTAAAAACAAACATATCTCAAAATGTATTTGGAGAAGTTAGTTCATTATTGTTTAACTTTGTTACCTTTTCTTTTATTTCTGAAAAATTCACTGAAAAATTATTGCATAGTAATTGAATGCAAGGGGAGATTGATTTGTTTCTTAATTTTAAAGGTAGATAAGAATATTTTTACTTTCTTGTGTATGAAGTATTCAAAGAGAAAATATTGCAGTCGTCAAAAAATTCAAACTCGAGAGTTTTGAATCTTCAGGTTTTAGTTCTCCCTGTGTCTGAAAAACACAATTTTGGAATTATGTCTTTCTGTCTGTGAACACGATAACTTAAAAATGGTTTGAGCTAGATGGATGAAATTTGATACGTGATCATTACATCAAATTTCGGGTTTCTATCAAACTTTTGACAAAATCTGCCCATGGTCAATCTGTCTGTTTGTGTTCATGTGAACACGATACCGTATATTTCTGTGTATAAGCCGAGAATTTCTGGAACTTTTTCCAAAGCTAAACTATGGGGGTCGTCTTATATACAGATCAGCTAATCTAGCAAAAAAAATGTAAGTATTTTTCCATTAGCCAAGGCCAGTTTTTCCTCCATAGCAAGAAACATAAGTCGAATTTCGGAATGTTTGCTAATTCAAGACTTTTTTAATCCACTCTCAAACTTATTTTTCATTTACATTGAATTCCTGCGTAACCATACTGTTGTCATAATTTTCGGCAAACATGTTCACCTGCTGCTTAAAATTTGCTGTACAAAGTGGGACATTCGCAATCATGCCATACTACTCCATTTGGGGCGCATCATACCAAAACCCTTCATCAGTGGTAAAATCCAGTGAGAATTGTTGATGTGCAGCTCACCTACGATGTTTGGATTTTTAACCAGTCCAATATTCATTCAGTGTGCTAGGCCATAAAACTGAAATGCTATCATGTGTAATGGGGAGTGACTGTCTCTCAAAAAAGTGAAAACCTGGTAAGGGTGGATGGGAGTCATTCTAGGGAATTTAGAGTGAGTGAACCCGTTTTGAAATGGGGGGGGAGAAGGAGGCATCCTAGCTTAGAGGACAAGACACCAAGTGAATGAAGAAAATATGCTAACTTCAGATAGGGTTACCAAAGTTAAATCTATACTCGTTGGCACTTGCTGGTTGGCAACATTTTCTCTCTCGCAGCAAAATGTTTGAAAATTATTGGATTTATTTATTATTTTTTTCCATTTTGGCTTAAAGAGTTTTGAATTTTGGGTAAATTTTGGAACAAAAAAACACATTCTTGACTTATACACAGATCGGCTTATATTCGGAAATATACGGTAACTCAAAAACTGAAATAGCTAGATGTATAAAATTTGATACATAACTTTATCATCAGGAATGTAGGTCCATATCCAATTTTTTACCAAATCTGTTAGTACGTTGGCTGTCAATGGATCTGTATATTTGCATGCATGTGAACACAGTAACTCCTAATTACAATGACTTGGATAAAAAAAAAAAATTGATATGTGCTCTTCTAATCCTAATTGTATATATGTGTCCAATTTTGATTTCAATCGATTGAAAAAAGAGGTGTTCAAATTGCATGTTCACTTTACTTCGTCGTACTTATGACATATGCACAAAAAAAGCACTATATTATGTATTGGTGCCTGCTTGGCACATTTTACTGCAACTTGGCTTATTTTACTCCTAGTTGTATCGTTGCCCCTTTTGTGTTGCCACGGTCTACGAGGACAATATAAATATTCTGAGCTTTCTATGATGCTCAGGACATTCTGGAAGGTCTTCAGGGGGGGGGGGGGGGGGGGGGTCTTTGTGTAGGGAGTATATGAGAAAGTCCAGGGGAGATCACTCTCGCTGATTAATAAAGTATTAGTATTAATTCTGATTGGCTAGTCTCTGAAATATGAGCATTTTATACAGTTACTATGAACTTTTAGTTGGGAGGAAAGAGTAGTGGTTTAGCAGCCATAATATGATTTTTCCCCCTACAATCAACATTAGTAATGCAGCAAGGGTAAATGGTACCCAGAGTATGGTACTTTTTTGCTCCCTCATCAGAATTAACTTCAAAAAGTAACTAATGCCTACTAATACTTAGCCTCCAAGGTACTCCCCAAGACCGATGTCTGGGGTGCCTGTGTCTCACTGTCATTATGCCAATAGAGAAAAGGAAAGGATCATGTAATAAATAAAGCAGTAATATGTATATTATGTTATTCTGTATGAAATATATGTGCCAAATTGCTTACAGAAAATTTGAGCCAGCTTGAAACTTCAACTATGCACAGTCTTATTTTTGTTACTGTTTAGATCTCAGTCCAAGCTGGACTGGAGATTTTATATTTTGGTTAAGGTCATAAGAGAATAAGTAAATTAAATATTTTATTTACTATTTAATCTATTGCAATCAAAGACTGTCCAGAACGAAATGCAAGCATATTATTTTCAAAATTAAATTTGCAAGACTATGTTAGAGTCTTAAGATTTGATGTCATCGAATTCAGATCCTTTAATTGTTCAGAAGTTATATTTAATGACTTCTCTTCTGTGACTTTTCATTTAACAGTTTATATGTATGCAAACTTGTGATGCCTGTTACTGACTGCTTGTTATTGGTCGACACAGTCAACTCAAATGATTCGTATGTTATTAAGAGACCATATGGTTATATTTTTTTTGTAAACGGTATACTGTATAATATTAATATGTTAATATTGGGAGTTATGTTTAATGTTATTTTTATGCTAGAAATGTTTTCTTCTTTTATTTGAAAATTAGGAAAGGGAGGAAAAAATAGAAGACGTGGTAAGAATGAGAATGAGACTGAAAAACGTGAATTAGTTTTTCGAGAGGATGGACAAGGTAAAGTGTTAAAAATTGAATTTGTTTCAAATTGATTACTAATTTTATTGGAAACCTAAATGTCATAAATTATAGATAAAAATATTTACATTAAAGTGTTTATCAAATATACTTAAGATTCTGAATTTTTAGTAATTCAAAGCTAAAACCATCATGAGCTTTTCATTAAGAGAATCATTTGCTCCTTAATGTACATTCGTAGTTATCATAACAGAGCACAAGTTGAATTTCTTTTAAAATTAAAAACACACTTGTAAATAGAATTTTTGTCAATCTTTTTATTTGATTTTCACTGTACTGTTGGTTAGTACTAAATACACCCTTGATTTATATATTCAGTTGGTGAATTCAAACACTAATTCCCTAACCTTGGAAAAAAAACAAAAAAATCCACCACCTTCATAAAATTTGTTGTTGCTTATGGAATTTAAAATAGTTCGTTAAATTTAAACTTTTACTGAAGTCGTTTTTCTACTAAAAAATTATGGGATATTTCTGAATAGAATGCGTGTGTTATTTACCCTTCTAAGCCTTCATACTGTTTATGTTGAATTGTTTTGTCTTTTAATAAGAATATCATTACTGATGTTTGACAATTTTGTGTACTATATAAGGAATAGGATTTATGACGTAAAATTTTTCATTTAATAAGTTTTCTAAACAATGCTAATAGTATAAGTAATTCTAATTTAAATGCTGAGGTATGTTGTCTGTCACTTGTACATCAGTTATCTGAAAAGAAAAATGTAGAACATATGTTAATGATAAAGTTCATTTCCATTTAATTCCAGTTAGCCAATTTTTAAATTAATTTATTCAAAATTAGTTCCACTTAATTTCTTGCAGCAAATTGTTGATATAGAATTAAATTATTTCCAGTTTATGCCCAAGTGGTGAAAATGCTTGGCAATGGAAGATTAGAAGCCTTGTGCTTTGATGGTGTAAAGAGACTTTGCCATATCAGAGGAAAACTCAGGAAGAAGGTATTCTGGATCTTGTTACTAAGCTAATATGAATAGTCTAGTATATATAATAACCATCATATATGTGTCATTTTATTTATTTTTTAAAATTCTTAATTAGGCTTATTTTTTGCTATGAGTGAATGCATTTATTTCATACTGTTTCTGCTTTTAAAATGAACCAGTACATAATTTTTTAACATTCTTGTAAATATTTCTTTTCTCTTGAAATTATATCAAAAGATCTTATTGTGTCTTTCATTGTTTTTTCTTAGCATGATAATCTCTTTGTCTTGGTACTTCTTCATTTGAAAAAGTTTTTCATGCTCCTAAAATTATTGTTTAAATAAGAAAATGAAATAGGGGGGGGGGGACCTTCAACAGTTAGCATTTCTCTCCACTGGAAATGCTATTTGATCAACTGATAGGTGGCTAATCAAGTTTCAGAGGAGAACATTTTCTGGCAAAAGGCTTCATTCCATTTCTCAAACCATGTGCTTTGCTATTGAATGAGATCTGTTTTGTGACCTGCTAAGTAAAAACTGAAATTCCTTTTCATTACTGAATTTTTCATACTCCATATTCATTGAGAAAAGTTGGATTTATTCTCCAAATTAAGATTTTCTGCATCTAACAAGACTATTAGCAACTAGAAATTCCTTTTCTAAAGAGAGTTATAACACTTTAAACTTAATGGCTGAACGTGGGACACCTTTCAACAAACATTGAGGGGGCACATTTCAACACTATTAAAAATGTATCCCTCATATTAAGAAAGTATTAATTCAATTAAGTAACTCTGAGACTTGGGAAAGATGGTTTGAACTTTTATAAAGAAACATAATAAGCCAGAAGAAAATGAGATTTCAAAGGCTATGGTAGCAGTTCAAGATGGCATGTCTCTTAGAACAGCTGTAGACTTATGTGGAATGCCCTATTCTATGTTAATTTATAGATGTAAACGTTTGGTTTTGATGATAACATAACATTGGATACTTCATCCAACTTTTTTAGCTCCATGTATACATGTCGACAAGTTTTCACCACAGATCAAGAAAGCATGCTTGATTATATTATTAAAGTTGAATTATGGTCTGACTTGCAAACAAGTACAACAGCTTGAATATGATTATTCAAAATGCCTGGGCTCAAGCACTTCAAGTAGTTGGAATAAAAATAATATAGCTGGGATTCACTGGGTTAAGGATTTTATGAATTGTCAGAATAATGGGGCCGTCAAAACTGAAAGGAGCACAAAATGAATAGAACAAACAATGAAAACAAGAAAAATTAAAGTTAACCTAAAACCAGATAAATTTTGTTAGATCACTATTTTTCTGTGTATTTGTTATATTTCAATTAAATTTATGTTCAGGTCAGTGAAATTAGACGTTATGTATTTCTTGAAGGGTGCACTATGCCATGTTGAAAAGTACCCGTTTCAACAGGCTTCAGTTGAAATGCATAATTTCACCTTTTAGTTATGACCAGGAACTCTGATACAAACTGAGTAGCTGCCTAAGATTCTGTTGTAATCAATGATGCTAAATACAGAAATAAAAAATATATACTTTGTACAAAAATGAGATTATACTAAAAATTGTTGAAAGGTTACCCGCCTGCTAATAAATTATAAATCTGAAGAAATTAAATTAAAAATATTCAATAAATTTTACTGAAATGCTTTTAATTCCAGATGATTTCTTGATTACTTTTGTGTAGTAATATTTACAAATCTTAAAGTGGCAGCTCATAAGTTTTAACAACTCCATTGGTGTTCCATGAGACCTCATAGTGTCATTAGCCATAAGTGATACCATAATAATTTTAAGTCCTTAGTGCTTTTTTTATATAAATTACTAAGAAAAATTTAGCTTTATGTATATTTGCAATTTTTTTCACACAAATAAGTGTTGAATGGGTTTTAAGACAAACATTAAGCGTTTTTTTTAAATATTTATATTTGTTTTTAAAATGAAGGTTTGGATCAATCAAGGTGATATAATTCTGCTTGGCTTGCGGGATTTCCAAGACTCGAAAGCAGATGTTATTCTGAAATACAATCCGGATGAAGCTCGTAATCTAAAGGCATATGGAGAACTTCCAGAACATGGTAAGATTAATATTCAAATTCATTGTCATCTCGCATGTTTTCTTAGGAAATTAATCTGTTTGACTTAATTGATTTTTAATATATTTGTGATTGCAAGTAGTCTAAAAATGTTGGGAAAAAAGAGGTGGGGGATGGCAATATTGTTATATTTTGTAATGTTAGTTTCAAATTAACAAAATATATAATCTTCTGAATCAAACACAAAATGTTTAAATTTATGATGAAACTATTCAAGAGAATGTATGTACATTCCATGCTTCATAGCTTTTGTTTGACAGTAAAGTAGTATTTGATTTTGAATGTTAGTAAAAAATCAAATTAAAAAAAAAAATCTTCAATTTTAATCGAAAGTAGTACGATAAATCTTAATTAAGGAACAGTGGGTTATTTTACTTTTCCTTTTATTATTATTCTGCTTGTCAGAAAATAGGCGAATTTCAAAGATCTGGCCATTTTCTAACTTATGATTATTTTATTTATTACCTCTTTTTCCCAATTAAGCCTTAAAAATACATTTATAATTTCACTTTTGATTATGGTCACAAGTAATCTTTGATGATGCAAAAGTTAATTTAAAGAACTTTGAATTTTTTTTAAACTTTAGTTTTGTTGAAAAAGACCAATTGTAAAAGTTTCTAATTGCAGTTCTTCAATGTACCGTGTTTACCTAACTTAGTAGCCCAGGGATGGGGAACCTGCGGCCTTCTTGAGTTATTACAATTTGCATAATTGTCTGCAATGTAATAATAATTACAAAACAATAATCCTTAAGATTTTGCTCATGTAGCCTTTTGCCCAAATGCCAAAATTTAATGAGGCATTTCTATGCAAAAAGGTTCTCCTCCCCCTGCACTAGCCTGTTAAATGCTTACTATTTTTGTGCATGATTTGTGTGTATGGTTACATTTATTTTTCTTTTTCTTTTGGAGTTTGACTTATATTTTAAATGTATTGGATTTTTTTTCCTCATTAGTACAAATAAAGGGTTTTGTTTGATGTTGAAATTATTGGATTATTAATGTAAAATAATATTATTTGATTCTTATGCATGCTGTTCTTCTTTGGCTAAATGCTTTGAAAAGAAATGAAATTTATTGATTTGGTTTTAGTTTTTTAAGATATTCTATTTTCTCCCCCTTCCCTAAAAATGCCAAGAGATTTTGTTACGTAGAGAATATTTTATGTTTAATTATGATACCTTTCTGCCTTTTGGAAAGATCATTTGTGAAAATGCAAACTATGGTTCTTCCCTTCTGTACATTATAGATGAATCTGAATGGCTTCAGATGGAAATTAAAATTTGGTAGTCAGGAATAACATCTAATTGTTATCAGACATTATAACCACTGTGCTATTGACATGATGGTTTCCTCTTTGTACTTGTCATTAGCTGAAATTTATCATTGCACAGGATTTGAACATTATATTGTAAGCAATGTTTTTAAGCATATGGTATTAATTTTCAAAATGTGGTATTCTACTGCAAAATAAATGTTTTAATCGGCATAAGATACTATACTTTTTAAACGGTTGTTTAAGATGCATGTTTTAATGCATGAATGAATTAAGTATAAATGTAAAATTCTTTTGAAGCCTTTATGATTATCTCGGCTGTGATTGCTGCTGAGTATAGAGAGGTAGTTAATCCCTCTTCAGATTGAAGAAGGTTGGTTTGCAGACAAATGGCCTTTTTTTCATGATAACACATGCAAGTATACTGAAAATTATGATTGACAACGTGGCTTGATTTGGCAAATAGTAGTCTTTGATATTCACGAATGAATTGAATTCTGTCTGGATAGAAATAATCTCTATCTGCAGGTTGGGAAGTATCGTAATAAACTGCACATGCCTTCTGTTGTGCATGAGCTGGAGCTCATCAATATAGCATCTTGATTCAGGATGCAGTGAATTATAATACATATAGTCAACCTTAATGTATATTAGGAGCATGTTCAATACATGAAAATATGTTCTAGATGTGATGCAGCACTTTCAGATTCCTCCTTTTCAAAGCATTTAAGATATCATAATATCATAACATGCCTGATCATTAGCAGAAAAGCTGTGGCTTTCACTGTCATCAGATTTCTTGATAATTAAGAATCTTCAGAATATTGAGTGTTGCTTTATATAGTTATTAATGACTAGGAGTTTTCAAAATAAAATCAAATTGTAAGCAATGCTTATTATAATGTGGTCTGTGGGACTTCAGGAGGGCATTTGAATTGTGTTTGTGACAACATGTTACCGTAATCTGAGAACTGTATTGTATGTCAAAGTTAGAATAATTTGAAAAGTTTAGTGTATGTTTATTGGCTAAATATTTCTTTAAAGTTTTTATCAGTTGGTTTATTAGGGATTATTAATTTGTCTATGTCTTCAATTATGAAATACCAATCTATCTGCATATCAAAGTTAATAATGTATCATCTTTTATATCTGTGTATCTAAGTTGGAAATGTTTTTAAAGTTTTCTGTGTGAAGTAGTGAATTTTATAAATGGAATCTTTCAAAGGATTTCTTGACAGAGATTTTACTAAAAAATATGGGAAACATTTGTACAACATAAAGTACTAATAGTTAAAAATATTTAATCATCGATTTAATCAGCATTTTAAAGTTGTTTTTATAATATTCAAATAACACTTTATTTTCCTCTGATATTTTGACATTATTGCAAAGTAGATTTTCATTATATGTTGTTACTATGCATTTTGTACCGAAGTACTACAAACTTTCCATTTAAATTATTTAGCTAAGATTAACGACACTGTGACATTTGGAGAAGAGGAAGAAGATGATAACATCATTGAGTTTGATGAAGTTGGAGGTGAAGATGACATTGAAAATGTAAGTTATATTTATGAATTCCACAGATAATAAATACTTTGATTTTAGCTATTGAAAAACTACTTATTGTCAAATTATAATCCATAATATTCATTGTAAAACTGAAAGCTTGAACTGGGGCAATGATTAATTTTCTATAAGAATGTTTTTTTATTGCCCTTCTATATTATTGTTAAATTATTTTAAAAATATTTCTTTTAAATACAGATGTTTTCCTTTGCTATTGTAAATGTTTTTCAAGTTTCTACTAAAAATAAAATTTAATAAAAGCAGAGATACTGCATAAAGGTAATTTGAAATGGATTATTTGAATATATTTTTTTAATTGATTGACAAAAGGATGTTTTCTTTGCGAAGGAGAAAATAAAGTTGTTCTAATTTAAACAAATTGCTTATTTTTTTATTACATGGCGATTACAGAAATTTCTTTGAAATAAATTTTTTTTTGCAAGCTTAAAAATATTTAAAGGAAGATAATATCAACAACCAAGAAATTACATGATGGAAGTTTTTAGTTTCAAATTCAAATTTCCATGTTTACCAGAGTTGATGGGTTTTTTTTTTTAGGAATAAATTTAGTTTGAAAGTTTTAATTATATTGTTTGCTATAATTAATAATTAAAGTAATTTATTTTATCGATTTTGATTTAAAGAGATGTCTAATGGATGAATTAATATTTGAAAACATTTGTTGCGACTAATCTCACTTAGTCTAGCATAAATAGCATTATATGGGTATTTTGGTATTGGTGTTGCATTATATGGGTATAGCTTGTTTTCCTGGAGGACTTTTAGGGACAACTAGTCCACATTTGTGTTTTGCTTGGAGAAAAACTAGGAAAACCTCCAACTGTCAGCTCGAATGTAGCAAGCAATACTTAGCATAAGTGCACATCAGTCTACTAGTTTTGGAATAGTACTGATTGAGAATTTAGCTTAAATATTGAATTTTTTTTATTATTCTATATTTCTACTTCTTTCATTGATATTTAAAATTAATATTTTTGTAAACATTTGAGCTTTATAATTTTTTTAATGTTTTGTAAAGTATTGAATTTTTTTTATGAACTGTAATTGCTTTTTGATTCCAGATTTAGAGCTGGATTCTTTCCTGCAGCACTGTCTTCCTAACACCCGTTTTGTAATTTTTCTCAGAGTTTTATCCAGGGCTTTATTCCTGCCTGGCATGTTCATTATATTTGTTGTGACAATTTTAAATGTTTATTTATTGATTCAAGTTTGTTTCATTGTACAAAGATAACTAACTGTGTTGCTGTTATTAATAAAAGTTTAAAAGTTTTTGGCTATTTATTTGGACTTCTGCCATTTTTGCTCAGATTCATAATTTTAACTGGGAAATGCTGAAGATTTCTTTTGATATTAATAGAAAATAAAACGATTTAATTCGTCTTAATAAAGTGTCGGCTCTTTTTAACAATCTTAAAAATAAAAGCCTGCTGAAATGAAATAAATGTCTTATTCATGGATATTGTTTTACAATTATTATATTTATATAAATAAGATAAATACCTTTCTTTAATCTTTTCAAGGGTACATTTATTTTTCTTCATGAAATTGAAATTAATTTATATATAAATAAATAAAGTGAAGAAGCTAGAACTTGCGTTGCCATCTATTGTCTTTGCTAGATATTAGAAATATGATTATTAATAGATCACCTTAATACCACTGCCTGCTTAAGAAGATAAAATTCTTGTATATGGTTTACTAAGAAACTCACTTGTTTAAGAAAAAATAGCGAAAGAGTTAAATTGAATGCCAAGTAGATCTATTTTATTGAATTTTTGAAGGTGTTTTTAGGAAAGAATGATAAAAGATGGCTTAAAATATTCCATCTTTTAAAGCAGCAAACATAACATCTGTAAACGTTCTGTTTATCCCTTCCCTTTTCAAAACATGAAGTATAAAACTGTTATAAAAAAAACCCTTGAATTATAAATGTTTAGTGCAAGAGGGAACAACGGACTTAGACAGATTGAGGTCACATTTATTTTATACAATCGTAAAGTTAATATGAGGTAACTGGAATTTTATGGCGATTAATTTCTTTATATTATGCAGCTCCTTTAAAACAGAATTTACATATATATATATATTATGTTTACGCTCGTTCGGGATTTCCCTTGCTGATGATGCGTCAAGGACGTTGGCGTTTTGTTCCTTTTTATTGTTTTGGTTTTTCTTTTATAACGTGTTTTTAATGTTTTCTTTTATTAATATATATATATATATATATATATATATTCAATTATTGAAACTGGGATCTAGCAAAATAAATGTTCAGAAACAACTTATTAAAATTTTTTTAGTAACTATCACTCAACTTCATACTGATTATGAAAAATAGTAGATTTTAATATCCTAACATGATGTTTGTAATTTTTAAAAACTGATTATGAATTGTGGCACTTTTTGTTTTAATGTAAAATCAATTTTAAGGAAAGATTTTTCTGTACCTGTTGTGTCTTTCTTCATTAATTTATAACTAGGGATGTAACGAATATTCGGCAACTATTCGGTTTTCGACAGGCCGAGTACTAAGCAGATATTCAGCCGAATATATTTAATAATTATATTAATAAATAAGGATTATTTTTTTAAATGTGCTTTTAAATATACATTTAACGAAGAATATTGTAAAATTACATTTCTTTGAATTCATTATCAAAAATTCTCCTAGCATTTACCCAACTCTAAGTTCCACAGTGCATAGATGTATTTAATAAAGTTGCATAGAATTTATCATTGGAAAGCCTGAAATTATGATGCATGAACAATAATTTTTCTGCATTTTCAGGAGGAGATCCGTTCCACTTAGTATCATATACATATAATACCAACTAGAGATATAACAAATATTCAGTAGGCCTATTTGGCTCTTTTCTGAATATTCAATCTGGCCGAATGCTAAACAGATATTCGGCAGAATAAACTCGGGATAAAATATTTAAAAAAAATTGTTTAACATATATTTAATAAAGAATATTGCAGAATTACATTCCGGTACATTTATTATAAAAATAAATCCAATTTTAAATTTCATAACATAAGTGTATTCAATAAAGTTGCATATCATTTATAGAAGTCTGTTTGATATGGTTTCATATATATTATCGGCTTTAGAAAATGAATGGTCACTATATAATGCTTGCAGGTGCTGAAAGATATTTTCTTGCTAAATTTGTGAATCTTGGAAATTTTTCCTAATTTTTTTTCCACCAATTAAGTGGACACTCCATCCTACCTATTAGAAGTTCTTTAAAAAAATAGGATTTTACTTATAGTAATTTTTAATTTATGCATTCAGTTTTCTTCTGTATTTGTCAATGTTATGTTCTGCAATGATGACTCTTTTATTTCTTTGAAGCAATCCGAAAATGCTGAGGGGTTCTCATTTCTTATTATTGGAATTAAGATATTTAAAATATTACAATTATACATAAAGGTATTAACAGTTT
This sequence comes from Araneus ventricosus, assembly GCA_013235015.1. Taxonomy (NCBI): domain Eukaryota; kingdom Metazoa; phylum Arthropoda; class Arachnida; order Araneae; family Araneidae; genus Araneus; species Araneus ventricosus. The sequence goes on from BGPR01003536.1 coordinate 69,385, forward strand.
TTGAAATTTACAAATAATAAAAAGCCTTTTATTTAATCTTGAATTTTTTCATTTAAAATTTGAAAAATATATCATTTACAATCAAAAGTGAAATATTTTTTAAAATCCGATAATCAGTCGCTGATTAATCGGTATTTGGCCGAGTATTTGGTATTCTGCTATTTGGCCAAATCCCTATTCGTTGCATCCATAATTATAACTATCATTCGTATACAGTAAGTTTTTAATAGCACATAGAACAGTTGTTTGTAGGTGAGTACCTAGTGTCATTATTGGACATTTATTATTGTATGAAAGTGTTAATTGTTTAAGTCTTTGAAAAATTTGCATTTTAAAATTGTTTTAAAATATATTTGTGTTCAGTGTCACGTGTCAGAAGATATGTATATTATAACTGCAGTATATTAAAAAATTGGAAATTGTATTTTAATAAAAGTATATTTTATCCCCTTTAATTTGATGTTCTTAAATTCCATTTGTTGTTTTCTATGAATTCTTTTGAAATATTCAATTTTGTTTAGAATCCTGAAATCATGCTATTTAATTTCCCAGTCTTAAAAACGATTTTAAATAAGACAGAACTAAAAAATTTTACTGGATTTCCAAGATTTGTTTGAAAGTTATTGGGTTGCAAATGAGTTTCATGGAAAATGAATGAACATATGAAATGGGACAACAGTATTCATAGCATGTTTATTTTACATACATAAATTTATAGATAAATATAGAGAAAGGTATATGTTTTTCATAAAACTGTCATGTACACTGAGATATTTAGATTATTAAAGCACGAGCACAATAGGCACCGACTTAAAAGTTAAAGTTTTTCTGTATTATCCTGTTAAAACGCATTGACATATTTGGTGGTGAAACACTAGCAATATGGATTGTCATGCAATAGTCATAGTTATGGAAAACAAGTCGTATTTTAAAAAATCTTTTTAAATGATTTTATAGTGAACAGTATCCCACCAAAAAAATTAACATGGCTTGAATAGATACAGCAAAATATTTTATATGATTGTGTCAGTGATTATCAATTGACATATTATATTCTCTGGGGTGGTGGTGCAGGAAACAACCAACTATGAGCTGTGAATTAAAAAAAAAAGTGGTTATTGAGACTTAAGATATGGAGGATATTTAACCCCTTAACTTTTGTTTCCTCTGCTATCTAATTAGACAATCCCTTCTGTTTTGGGAAAGTATTGTAGTACTTGAGATATTTATGGATTCTACATAATTTTTATATAGAATTATAATGGATGACTTCATTTAGTTTATAAATTGAAAAATATGATAATTCAATGCATGTTTGCAGCACGGATTTGACGGTTAAGGGGTTAATAATAAAATGAGATGAAATCCTTAAATTTATTGTAATGGCAAATAATATACAGGGTGAGCACAGTCTTTCCCTGATTGCAAAAATTCATTGCTCAAAAACTACTAAACATATCTTTGCTTTTGTGAACTTTAAATACCGTAATAGAATTTGCAAGAAGACCAATTTCCTTAGTAAATTTCAATGTGTGCCTCCTCTGTAGCTCGGAGAATGGCAAGGCAGTATTCTACTAGCTGTTGCTACTTGCTGTCCAACAGTTGTTCTTTGACACCAGATATCTGTTATCCTAACTTTCAATATTATGAACTTTTTGCGGGGACACTTCCATTTTGTTAATTGTTTTTTGATTACTCCTCATGCAACATGGAAAAACAATTAACTAAGTTGTCGAATATTACGAACTAGTATGGCAAAGACTCCTTCCTTGATAACCCCAAAGGAAGAAATCAAGCAGAGTAATATTGTAGCATGAAGCTCATGATGTGGTCTATCCATTCTAATCCGTTTGCCAAGAATTTTTTCCCCCTAGGAACCGACTAACCCCAGTGAAGGAATGGTTTTGGCATCAAGAGGATTACGCCCGTAACAACCTCTGAACAAAATGGTCGATTAGATTCCATGGAACCACAAAAAGCATTGCTCCATCGTTGACGCATTTCGTTAAAAATTAACTTTTGATTCATTGCTTACATTGAGGGAGTAGTTTAGCCATCTGTTTTACGATTAAAAAAAACATTGAAAACAATGCTATGCAATGTTAGAAATTTTGCTAAACTATTTTTACGGTTATTTCTAGCAACGTTTCACAATCAGAGAAAGAATTTGTGCTTATCCTGTTTAAGCATTTTGATATTAATTATTTAAAATTCTGCATTTATTGGAAGGAGAAGAGCCGGTTGTCCAATAAAAACTTATACAGAAAATAAGGGCCGAAATACTGAAAGGTTGAGAAACAATGTAATATGTAAGATTAATTTTTTTTAAAAAAAGTTATACACAGAAGAACTGTTGTGTAAGTAATATAATAAAAGGAATAAAGATCTGCAAATTGAAAATAAGTTAGCACTCTAACTAAATTATGTGAGAAAAAAGAAGTCTGTACTTTCTTTAGAACTAAACATACCGATTTTAAGAATATTCCAAATGAGTATGCAGTTATGTCTGTATACCTCATAGGGAAACAGATATAGGCCTGATAGAAAGAACATTTTTCGGAAATAGTAAGTTTTAATACTGAAAATTAAAAAAAAAATTATAATAACTCATCCACAATGCTATAGTTAAGTCAAAAAGAGACGAAATGAAAGTTCCGAAATCTCTCTTCGAGCCAGGCTGTCAGAAAACAAGTAAGGAACTCAATCACTGTATCTGATGACAGGATGGTATTATTCAGGGTCATTCAAAATGATTGCCCTGATTTTAAAGCTTTACTATACAACTGTTAATAACCGTATTTATTTGAAAAATGTCTAACATTAAGAAGTAACGTAGTTCTAATACAGTTTGCACGTTAATAATTGAATCAGCAGTTTGAAGAAGGGAACGAATCAAAAATTATTTTCTGGGGGGAATTAAATAAATAAATAGAAATAAATAAATAACTTCAAATTTTTCTTTTAAAGTGTTCTTTAAACCAGTGATGCGCAAATCGTGGATCGCGACCCCCAAAGGGGTTGCGAGAAAATTTTTGTGGGTCGCTAAATTTAGACAAATTTATTTGACAATAATAATAATAAAAAATAAGGCTTTTCTGCAAGAAACACGGTCGCGACCCCAGAATTTTATACAAAATGAGGGGGTCGGAAATGAAAATAGTTTGTGCATCACTGCTTTAAACAAAACTTTTATGTGAGATTCTTTACGACTGTGATTTACTAGGTAGTTTTCGTTCATTTTTTACGATTAATAATGAGTGCCTATATTCTAACACTCGTTTCGTGTGCGTTTTTATTTGTTGGCGCTTGTTCAAACTGCTGATTCAGTTGTTGAAGATGCAAGTTATTAATTACCAGCATCGACAGAGACATGCTGCAGAATGTTTGGCAAAAATTGTATTACAGACTTGATGTATGTCTCGCAGTAAAAGGAGCAGATATTGAAGATCTTTGATGCTTGTTTTTAAAACTTAAATATGTTAACTCTAGAAGTTTGATCTTTCAAATAAATTCAGAAATTATCTGCTGTACATTAAAGCTTTGAAATCAGGGCATTTAATAATGCTTAATGACAAACTACAATTTCTTCACACCTTATTTTAATGCTCTGTTTATAAAATTGAATGGAGATGTGTAATGCATGTTTCCAGTTTTTTCCATTAGTATTCATGTTAGGCGGTTATTATTCTATTTAACCAATTTCTTTTCTTAAGTGCGCGAGAATTTAATATTTTCTGAAAGTTTTATCTTCATTATCACTGTTATTTTAATTCACTTACAATTCCTTTAAAATTTGCAATATTTACGAATTGGTTTTTTAAAAGAAGCTTACGTTTTATGTACCATTTTAAACTTAAACAGTGCTTTTGATATATTTCGTAAGAACTAGTTATTTTTAATGATCCGCGAATGTTATAAAGCATGTCCAAAATCATACCAACAATATTGAAATATCAACAGGTGTCCTTCCCGCTCCCAAATGAGCTTTAGGTATAATTTCTGTGTTCTAATTTTGACGGATTTGATTTTTCTGCAGAAATTAGCCACACCATTTGGAAACTGTTAGGCATGCTAATAACTAGTTTTTGCATTCTCTGAACAGTTTATAACTTTTTTTTTTCTTTTACCAGATGCGAACAAAAGGACTTAAGGCAAATGAGTACAAACACTTAAATACTGATCACTAAAATACTGAACTTGGAAAGATTTTATTTTTCTTACGAATTAAAATGGAAATGTTTAAAATTGAAGCATTTTATGAATAAGAACAAACGGGGAAAAGTTTTTATAGGTTAAATTTTATGGATGGTGTTTTGGGATAGCAACTAATGTGTTAGGTTTCGCACCAAGAACAGTTTAACCGCCGTTTTTTGCTTTCCTTTTTTTTTCTTTAATTCTTTAAAAAGAATGAGATTACGTACAAAGTTTTAAGACGAAAATTCATTCGAGTTTAACATGTATGAAGGCTCAATTTGATAATAAGTATATAGTCGCTCAAAAAAAAATCTCATTATTCGGTATCTAGGAATTATGAAATCAAACTAAATGGGTCTAAATGGACGAGTTATTCTGTTAGGAAAAATGTTCTTTTATTAGAATATGTGGTTATCAGTTGCCCGAGGGACAATTATTTAGTTTTTACATTTTTAAAATTGACACTGGAAATTGTTAATTCAAAGAAGTTTTTTTGTTTCAGTATACGATGCTAGCTGGTGAATTAGAGCAATGTTCTGATTCGTTTTTGACCTACAGTTTAAAATAGGGTTCTACATATATAAAATAGGTTATATGTGTCCATATGTTGTGTTTAAGGAACTTTTATTTTGATTAACACATTTAATTGCTCCAAAAAATTCGAAAGGTATTTCGTCTTACATTTTTTTTGCCTGAGGGAAAAAAATTATTTATCATCTGCGATCTATTGAATTCCCGTTTTTAGTCCTTTTTATTTTTATTTAATAATACCATTTTTTTGTCTTTAAAATATTTCTTAGAAGTGTCAGAAGAATCCAGGGGAAGGAAAAGGACACGAAATCTTCTTAATTTTTATTTCCAACATGTATATGAACCCCGTTATGTTTTCGTCACCGATAATATTTTGAAATGATTTTATTTACATTATCATTTGCGAACAAAATGGGTATTTTTGCACCCACTTTGTTACTTTCAACGATAAAACGAAATTTATTGAAAACTATTTTTAAATGATAGTTATTTTTTTGATGAAATAACGTAACTGCAATGTAACTGTAAGACGACTGTATGCAGAAACATTCTCCGTATTAATAAATAATAGATCTCAGTTTCCATTACAGACAATGATTCCTCGTGTTAGCGATTTTTTTCAAGTTATTGACAATTTTACCTGGTCCATTTTGAATTTTCTGATCAGAATTCGATTGCTTTTTAAGCACAAATGCATTGTATTTCTTCCCAAACATAAGCATGAATTTAATAATATTAAAAAAATAATAAAAAACACTGTTCTACACAAGCCATGCAAACAGTTTTTAAAAACGAATCGGAGTTCTAAATATATGGATATACAAGGATATCTCAAGGATATTCAGCAGGATATGTATTCTTCTTTCGGAACGAAACATCACAGATCTAATTTAAACGTCGTCTCGACCATCTAAATTATTCTGTAATTTTAAAAGTTCAAGATGGGAGGTAGATTTAGGAACAAAAGGATTTTTTTATACTTCGCATGAGATCCACTGGACATTCCACTTAGATTAACTTTTCCTTTATACAGTCCAGTCTTTTTCGTTCGGTTTTATAGTTCTTCAAAACAGTTCCGTCAGCAGTGGTCTTTGTTTCTTCACACTTGATAACTTTCGTTATTTTCTTTCTCATTGATATGTCATGAAATTCAAGACTTCAGTATCTTCCACGGGCCCATCGAAGTAAAGCATCCGCCAAAACATCTAGATGTGCTTTCGTCTGAAAGAAAAAAAAAGCAAACACTGAAATTCGAAAAGGTATTAACAAAGAAATGAGTTTTAGATAAACTGTTCTTATATGGTGCTTTTATAGTCAGTTGAGATGGTATCACTTTAAGATGAAAATAATTATTTAAAAATGAAAATAATTATTCCCTCCATGCAACTTTTAGTTGTCCGATTTACCTTTTTCTTCGGTATTAAAAGAAAGACAAAGTCAAATTAAATTTAGATAGTGCAGCAACGTGCGATTTCAAAAGCAAAATTGCGCATGCCCCAATGCTTCCTAAATGAAAATGACAAATGCACCATCGATAATAGTTATTTGAAACCTGGGCCGGGGCCTATAATCTCCATTCTTTAACTGTGCTGAAAAGTGATTTAACACAATAACTCTAACATAATGGGCACTGTGCCAAGAGAAATAAAACTGATCAGAGAAGGTTATGAAGAAAAAAAAATTAGGAAGAAAATATTAAATAAGGAAGAAAAGGTTATTTTCTGTAAGAATGTTTGGTTTGTCAGATTGGTGGCAGCCATTCGTCTGTGTTCGTCGGGTGTCTCCATTCGGGAGCATCATGCTCCACAAATCATTAAAATTTGTTTCAATCCTCCTGAATCAATTTCATTTGGATAAACAGTTCATTAAATCAAAAGGACTGTACAGTAATTAATAAAATAATAAAGGAGATAGGGAAAAATTTTAAAGTTGAGTAAGTGATTAAAATAAAAACATGTTAATTATTTTGATTTTGACTTTCCGAGTTTCTGGATGAGCAATTCGCTTTTCGTCTGTCATGCGGTAAAAACAACATCGTAATGAGGAGTGGGCGGAACACCAAACAGGTGCGCTGCCGTGAAGAGAGTTTGGTTAGATTTTAGCAAGTTTTGGGTAGCACTTTTTCCCCCTTTCTCCGTTGTGAGGTGAAAACAGCGTCTGAGTAAGATGGGGAGAGGTAGAAACGTTAAGTTGGTGTGCTGCGGAGAAGACTGTTCGTTTACATACTAGTCAGATGAAAATGACAAATTAAGTCGCCATATTCGGTTTTGTTTTCTCGTTTCTTTAACAAGTTCATTTAATGGACGAAAAATTCTTATGATATACAGGGACATATTTTTCAAGAAATGCAGAGTTGTCCTTTACGAGGCGTGGCGGCCCGTCATTTAAGGTTTTTGCAAGTTGCATGAGTGCAGTCGCCGATTTTTTTAAAAAAATCCTTTTATTTTCCTGCTTTATTATTCTACTTCTATATCGTACATCATTTATTACAACTAGGTAGCTGCACAATTGACGAAGTATGGGTAAGTGCACAGAAAGGTGCCATTGGGATAAGTTCACAATGTGCAATAACTGGGTAACTTTTGTGACAATCCCTAGACGCTACTTATAGTTTGTAAAAATAGCCAATAGATAAGATGATCATAGAGAAAATTCACTTCCGTAATTAATTAAATTGAATTACTAGTTTTTCAACAAATCAGGATCGAGGGAATTATTTTTCATTAAATTCAGCCAAATTACGTTGCCATCCCTATCATTACCCTGAAAGACACAGATCTGGTTTCCTTATTTACTATGAAGCCTTAAGCACTCGGAGATTGGTATAAACAAGGGATGGGCCAACTTCTTTAGAAGTGGGAAATAAGGAAAAAAAAGTTGACGGGCCATTATAATTTATTATAAAACACAATTAGGACTGAAAAAAGTATTATTTAAAAATCTTTAATACAATGCGATGAATGAGGCTATGATTGCATTTCTAAAAGCTGTATTTTAGTATAAATATAGTTTTTACCTATAAATATAGAATTTCTAATAGCTATAAAATTTCTACACTATTATTTTAAAATCTGCGGAGGGGCGAATAGAGCCTCTAAGCCGACCGTAGTTTGCCCACCACTAGTATAAACTATTTTATCTGGATTTTCCTCACAACAAAAATTCTGCCAAAGAGCCTTATTGTGACTGTATTAATCCTGAATGTGTAAACCCTTAATTTTTTCTGGCCCTTCTGAGAATATTTGTTGGATTGCTTCTACCACGTTCACTGTTTGGATGAAGGTGAAAGAACGTGAATTCAAGTTTTCAAATAATTCTTTTTCTGGGTACAATTTTCATTGATTTTTTAAAAAATTGTTTCTTTGTTTGTATAATACCAAGAATACTATACAATACAAATTTTTCAACAGGATAAGAATAAATGTATGGGTTTCTTCACAGTGTTTAAGTCCTAAATATAATTCCAACCATTAATATTGGTTATATATATACTGTTTAATCACCGTGCACCATGAGTACGGGGATGAGAAGTCGCCGGATAAGTAAGCGGACTCTCGCTCCTACCGGGGCTATAGAAATGGGCATGGGGTTGTGTTGGCCGCATTCTCGATGACGGGGTGTACTTCCTACTGGAGGGGTCTGTGGTGGTGCCGGTGATGGCCATTAGGTAACAGGCCACAGTTCTCGTGATATTGTCACGGCGGCCAGGTCATTGAGCGTTTCCCGGGCGCTACGGCAAGACGGGGTGAATCACTTATAACTATACTGACTACTCAATTTCAGAAATTTACTTTGTGCTGAGACTAATAACTCTGATTTTCCAAGAATTTTCCGAGTTTTCATAGACTCTTTTCACTTTAGCTCAAAATATCAATTTGAATTAGAACACCAGTACTTCTAATTACTTACATTTAAGAAATGATTCTAAAATAAGCGACCTCTAGATTCTAACATCCTCTCAAAATCATGAAGGGAAGAAAGCCCACACATCTACGGTTTTCTTGAAACATTTGAACTTTTTTTACCTAGTTGTAGAATTCAACCCTCGATATGAGCTTGCGGATAGCGGGATGTAGCATAAATTAAGTTGCCAGAGGAAAATATTTAAGACATCGACGTAGCGAGGGTAATTGGCTCCAGGAGAATAAAAGGATTATCCCCCCCTCCCTCAATCGTTGTCAGTAGCTTAGAAAGTGCAGACGACGCCGGGGGCACGATATTATTTTTTTCGTCCCATGGTCAAATTTGGCTTTAAACAGTGGCACAAAGGTTTTTCTCCATGGCGCCCCTAAGCCTGGCGCTCGGGGCATCTGTACCCCCTTACACCCTCTCCCCGCTATCGCTACGCCACTGGTTTAAGAAGTCCTGTTCTAGAAATTGGCCTACACTTGGTTAAAAGAGCCCTGCGTTGCTTCTATACGTCTTCTTCAGTTAGCTGCGCAAACAGAAATGATAGCTTTTATTCCGTGGCACTCACCGTCTTATAGAACATGCAGGAACCCATGTCTTCGTCTTCGGCGTTCGGGCAGTCTATGAAGCCGTCGCAGAGGGAGTGATCGTCTATGCATCTGTAGCGGTTCGTGTGGTCTGGAGATGGACAGGCAAAACGCTCTGTGCCGTCTTTAGCAGGAGGACATTCTGAAACGAGAATGAAAGAATGTCACAAATTTATGCGAGGTGTCACAAAATTGTTTGTGCAGACGTTTAAGGGAGTTAGATACGATCAGAAGCAAATGTAATCGGACAGGAATATATCAGCGGTGTAACTATAAGGTGACTGGGGGCCAAACTTCCAGGGGCCCACGGTCTTAGGAGGTGCCGATCCAAGGTGTTAAGACGATCATTCATGAACGCTTCACGCAGCGCAAACGGCATGGTGGCACTTCACGCCATTCCATTTTTAGTCCATCCATTTAGGCAGGTCATTCACGACCACTCCACACCCCGCAAATTCATCCACTCCCTGTTTCTTTGATCCCCGATTTCCTCGGTGAACCACGCACTCTAGTACTCCCACACACGTACCCACTTCCACCGCACTTATGGCCCGACAGACCGACTCTAAATAGAGAGATGAATATTGGAACAGTCTGGATATCCAACCGTCCGCTCCATGGCAATTCTAACCAGTTTTTCACACTGACGATCGCTTTTGGCATGGAGCGGTCTTGAATAACCAGCCTTAGAATTACTCAGACATATAGACATTGTTACTCCCCTACCCTCCAGATCTGAAAAATGGACCCACCCAAAAAACTGACATAGTAACGCCATTGTCTATAACCTGCGTTTTGGATCCTATGCCAATGCATCTACAGTGGTGTAGCTGCAACTTTTGCCGCCCAGGGCGAACGTGCAACATGCCGACCTTCCTTTACAAGTTACATAGGGCACATAAACCTCAAAATGAAGATAATGAATTTCTGAAAATTTTTTTTTTATTAGAGACGTAATTCGTCGTTTGACGCCCTCATTCTCTACGAACAGGTTGCTAAATCGTGCGTCCACCACCAGTCTTCCTTTCACATATCGACTTCACTGACAAAAGGTGAAAAATACAAATTAATTACATTAGTTATTTTTTTATGTACATGATGTGCCTCTATTCTTCTGAGCCTTAAAATTTTTTCCCCGCATTCCTGATTTTGCCGCCCCATTTGAAGTGCCGCCCGGGGTGGGCCACCCCCTCCACCCCCCTTTAGCTACGCCACTGTGCATCTTTTGCACCTTCCTAGCTGCAACACAGAACCTTCTGCAAATAATTATTCAAAAGGTTCCTTTGCTAGACCAACACCCCGTTTAGAAGCTATAGGAGGGCTCTTTGGGGATGGAATTTGTAATTATAAACTGAGATGAGCTGAATGTGGAACGGAGAAGCAAAAAAAAGGGATAAAGTATCTGAACAGAAAAAAATAAAAGGGTTCTTTGTAGCTCGTTTTGCTCTTCAAGCAACGAGTTTTACAAGTTGCTATACATTTAAGAAGTACTTCATAGACTTGTATACTATATGCTCATGTTTTAAAGTTTGCGCTGTGTCAGCTTTTAAAAGTACATCGTTTCAAAGGAAACGACAAACGATAAATAGATTCTGCTGATAAAATGCTTTGATAATTATTTTTGGTTTCAATATTTTATTGCAAAAAATAAAAATAAAATTTTAACTATTTTAACCTATATTTCCATTTAACTATAAAATGTTCTCAAATTTCATAAAAAATCTGATTACTTTTTGTAACAATATAATAATAATTATTGCGCCCCATCCATTTATATCTAGTTCCGTTTCTTTCTTATAAAATAATAGTTTAAAGTTTTTTTCTGTCTAACATACTGTATGTTTATAGGGGATTTTGATGTGAAATTTTCTATCAATTCATAAACTCAAATAATAATTAATCAAGTAATTAAAATGTTTTTATTATATATTTTTTTACTTCTTTTGTGCCTCTTGTTGAATTTACAATTAAACTGAATCATTACCTAGCGATTTGTTTTTGTGATTGCGGATATGATTAAGTCTCTTCATAGGCCATGTTTCAGCAATTTCTCTTCTTTTGATTATTTGACTATTGCTTTTGGTGCGCAGTTTGTTTTCTCATTTCAAACTTAAAATACATTTTCTTTCTCAGGGATATGTTATTAATCGCTATTCAAGCATTTTAAATCTAAGGATTTAAAAGGAAACCAGAAATATCATTAATTAAATCGAATAATACAAATTTCGAAGATGGAATTTTTACAGTGGAAAATATTCATATTCCATCACAATCTTAAAAAAATGTTATAACTGTTTTTTACATTTAATGCAATGATTCTCAACTTTTCGAGCGTGTCCCCTTAGAGGAGGGTGAATTTACAAAAAGGGGATGCACAAAGACATGAAAAAAGACAAGATAACAACTGAAATACAAAGTAAAATGACATATTCTTTGATACAAACGTCATCCGTAAAATCAAGTACTTTTAGTTAGGTAAAAATTAGGTAAAACGTTTAATAATGCAAAAATCAGAGATAAGATTTTTAAAAACTTAAGTCTAACATTAAGTTACTCCCCGTACCAAATTGCAGTGTGGAATAAGTTATTTATTTATTTAAGACTCGCGGTTCAACCTACCCAAAAGAGTGTAAGGCGCATGGAAACCGGAAGGGTAGATGCGTAAATGGTTGGTAGACGCACAGCAAAAAATTTTCCGGTACCGGCAAGGGCCACTATTATTCAATACATTAAATTTAATTCATTTATCTCAGACCCTTCACATCGTTTTAGAAATTATTTTTTGTTCATTATGTATTGTGAGTGATGGGAAGTAACAGATTGTCTAGGATTGCCATCTGTGAATCCCTTTCCAAGCAAAGGTTCTCTGAACCCTAGCCATATTCCAGATTTTTCTCATATATTCTGCAAATGCAATAATCGCAATATATTATTTTCATTTAATTATGATGTGGATGTAAGAGGCGAGTTGCCTTGAGGGACTTTGAAATGACACGTCTCCTTCGTTGCCTTTAGTGGAAACAACAATAACAAAAAAATGTATGTTGACATTAAATTGTTTAAAATTCCAAAAATGCATTGGAAGAGCGGCAAAATTCAATAACGATCCCTTAAATGATTGGCGGGAGTATTACTGATATGAAAGTTCGGTCCCACATCCTGAAGGTCGAGGGCCTCGCCTTGTTATTAAAAATATTTCGACTTCCCTGGAAGAAGAAACACATAGAAGGGAAGTAAATAGAAATAAATCATTTTGCTGGAGGCACTAATAAGATTTTCACGTTACACATATTTTGATCCCTTCAGCTACTGCCTTTCTTGCAAGAACTGAAATAAAAGGAAATCTCATCCAAGAGTTCCATAAAGTAAACAGTTTTTCATTCCGAGAGAAAATATTATTTAACCTAGACGCTGGACAGGAAATGTTTGCCCAGGAGTGAATCGTCGGCAATCGAATAAAAATGATTAGTTATTGCGCCAAAAGAAACTCAGAACATTCGCTCGCAACCAACTGGTAGAGAATTTGAGAGCAATTGGTTGCAAGATTCCATAGTAATTATTGTAATAAATTATGTAATATATTAAAGATTAAAAAGTAGGAAATAATAAAAATGGAAAAAGCTTTTTAAAGGGCACTCATATATCAAAATTCCGAGTGCCGATTTTTTTTTTCATATTTAAATGCAACGTTAGCAAACGTGTTCAAATACCTTTGAACCAAGCGAATCGTTATTTATATGTAAAAATCTTTATTAGTATAATATGATTCGACCCTATAATAGTATAAAGTAGACACATTAGTTAGTGAAAATCCCTGGATTCAGCAGAAAATAGATTTACTTCTTATATACTCAGGTAAATGAAGGGATAAGCGCTTAGTGGATTAGTGTTCTGAAATGTAGAAAATATGTTTTTTTTTAAATAAAAATTCTGGAGATGAAAGCAAAAATCGTAAAAGTTTGAGGCGCTGATAAAAATACTCTACGTAAATTGGATTTATATTCGCACTCATAATATGCTTCAGTATTTAATAAATGTTTAAGAATTCTCTTCATTTTGATATTCATGATGGCTATATTTTCTTATCATGTTGTTTTCAGCCTTTCACGCTTTTACAATTTTTCTTCTGATCTCCAGATTTTTGATAAAATATTTATTTTCTTCATTTTTATAAGAGGTGCTTTTTAAAAACTTTTTTATTTTCATCTTTAATTCAAAACTTTTATTATTATATATTAACATACATATTGTCAGAAAGATTTAATAGACGGTAAACCAACGTTTTTAAGGAAACGTTAGTAGCTCATGGGAATGTTAAAAACTCAATAAATTCATTACTTAAATACTCTTTTATCCAAAAAAAACTTTTAGTAATTTATAGCAAATTTTTTTGACAACTATGTAATGAAAACAGTCCACACGGAAGCATCTATAAGTCAACGATCTTAAAAGTTTGGAACATTTGAATGTCAAGAGAATGCTTTTTTGCCGATTAGTAGAACAGTTGACTGCAATTGTTTGGTCGAGGAAAAAAAATGGTTTTATACAATAAGAATTCAAAAAAAGTAAAATATGATGCTAGTTAATTCAGTTCTCAAAATCCAACACCATATTTCAAGTTCATAAATTGGATGTTAAGTACTAAAAATCTAAGTTCAGTTTTTAAAAATTTCTTTCGTTGTTTGTCTGTTTAGTAAGTTTCAAATGACGCGATCTCAGAAGAAAACGACTTTATTCCTAGAAGTTTTACTAAACGCTGGGCAAAGCAATCCTTCCTCTTTTTCATAAATGACACATGTGAGGGAGATTAATCTGAAATCAAAATAGGTGGGGCGTTTTTATTAAATCGATTGATCATTAATTTGTCTACTTTAATTCATCTATTTAAATTGTAGTATTGTAGTAATAAATTTAATTTGTAGAACAGCGGTTCCCAACCTATGGGCCGCGGAATGCTCGTCAACAGTCGTAGTCAGGGGAGCTTCAAGAGTCGCCACTCTTTTTTTTTGCTTTTTAAGAATTAAATTTTTAATCCTTTTACAGTAAGCTTTACTAATTGTTGATATTTACGTGCATATAATTTATATATCTATTTACTATATAAAACTCAGTGTATGTATGTTTGTTCTAGCATAACTTCCGAACGGCTAAAGGGATTTCGATGAAATTTGGTGCACATGTTCCTCATTAACCCATTGGAAGTATAGAAGGGGTAAATAAACCCTAACACAGTTTCTCAGGGTAGGGAGAGGCAAAGTCTCCAAAATGCATGTAGCAAATAGGCCGATTGACTCGCTTGGCGATTTCGGCGGTTTGGGCGATTTCGATGAAATTTAGTACCAGATTTGGCGCCAAGAAAATATCGCTAAAAGTATATTTATCGTTCCAAACAGTATTGTTATATATAGGTTTCACTGTATTATTTTTGTTTATTTGAAATTTATTTTACGCAGAATGGCAACAAAATATAATTTTTAAAATATTATTAAACGAAGAAAGAAAGTTGAACGAAATAAAAAGTTTATGAAGATGAATATATGGTAGACTGTCTTACTAATTTATAATTTGAATTGATAAAATTTAAATACGATTGCTAAGGAGACTGACAAAAGGAAGATAATAGAATTAGGTATGAATTTTCTGATTTACTATACGCTCTAAAGTGATATTAATCTTTATTTTAAGGGAACTGAGATGTTTCCTATAATATCAAAATATCGATTTTTCATTTTATCCTCATAGAATAGGGTGCAATTAATCGATTCCGGAAATGAATAATATGCATGGATTCGAAAAATTCCGAAAGCTCATATCTTAAGATTTAAAAATCTAATGAAAAGGATACAATATAATAAAATATCTATTATTTTGCAACTAAATATGTAGATTTTGCATTATTTACAAGTTTAAAAAAATTAGGAGCACATGTATGAAATTGTTTTCATTCTTTAGATATTGAATTTTATATTAAAATATGTCTGTAAGCATTATGCATTTGAGAAATTTTTTAAAAATTATTTCTGGGTAGTAGTATATTTTTAAGATACTTTTCTTAATGAAAAATATCGTAATTTTTCAGATTTTCAAGTTATATGACATTTAACATTTTAAAATAATTTTTTTTGTGAGTGTAATGAAATGAAAATAAGTTCAATGTTCTTACGGAAACTAAATTGCATATTGTGCTGACTTCTGGATGATTTTATATAAAATAGTTTTTCTAAGCATACCTATTTATGGTCATGTATTTGCAGAAAATTGCATCATAACAGATTTTCGATTTCCTAGCAGAAAACAAATACTATGAGATACAAGTATGTTTACATTGTTTTATAATGTAAACCTCATATCCTTGCTCTATGTATTATATTTTCACACGCCTGCTGATCACGCACTTTGACTCACGCTACTGCTCCACATTTACTATATAATTAGATTACCCCTTCTTTACCCATTAATTGCGGATGTGGTTTCTAAATCACATATATAACAAAGTATTCACAGTCTATTTAAAATTTTCCTTTTCCTCTCCATCACAAGGTTTTGATAAGAAAATAACCGGACAACGCCGGGTAATTTGCTAGTATATACAGAAATGTATTAAATGTGTTTGTATTTTTTTACTTGTATATTTAGTTAGTGGGCCTTAAAATATTTTTTTAAAATTACAGGTGGTCTGCACAACCAGAAAGGTTGGGAACCGCTATGTAGAACTTAGCTGATAGGACGACAGCAAAAATTTAATTCACTTAAAAATTTGAATTCAGGAAAATTGGGCCTAATAATGAGTACAGTAGGTGAGAACGAAAATTTTTTAAATAAAAATGGCAGTAAAGACTTATTTTTGATATGCAACAGTTTTAATAAATGACACAAGATTAATAAATAAGCAACTTCAATAAATAAAGTGATAAGTTTTGGAATAAAAACAAATTAATAGTTTTGGAACTGATAGTTTCAATAAATAAGAAAATGCTTGTAATTAATTGTATGCAGCACTTTGAATACAACAACTGCATCATTAAACTCCAAAATAAATTAAACAATTTGTACCCTAACGTATTCAAGGATGAGATCTTTCATTGCAATTTTAAATGAATACATTGAAGAACAATAATTTTCTCGTGTGAATTAAGGGCCTTAAAAATTAGTGATTTATGACTACTGAGAACACAAGGTACGGGTGATATATATATATATATATATATATATACAATTTTTAGTTTTGACTTCGAAATAACCAAAATAAATTCGAAATTTAGACGATATTTAACGTTATGTTAATAGGAAAATCAAAGAACCAGAGAAAAATATTTAAATTACAAATGAATTTGAATAAAAAATGTAGAAAATATCCTCTGAATATCTATTCATTTTTAAAGCAACTCCTCATGTCTGAAAATAAAAGCAGCCCTAGAAAGACGTTTTAAATGGAATACACGATTATTTAGCTAAAAATTCCTTCTAAATACCAACAGTGTTAATAAAAAACTGTCGTTATTTATTTATTTTTGTTATAAAAGAGAGAAAACATTTAAATACCGTTTTTCTCTTTCAGTTAACGAAAATTTTCGATTGATGTGGAACGCCCAAATGATAAATAAAATGAATTCCTTTTAACGATTACATGGCACATTTAAAAGAGAGAGCTGGATGCTAAGAATTATTGCTCATAATTGCAGTAGTTCCCGTCCGTATCTCTAGCATTTTATCACCTCTGACTTCTCGATTTTGCAAAGCGACGAAAAGAAGAGAATTAATCACATTTAACGCATTCTGATTGCAGTCTTCTACAGCCAAGTGGAAACTGAATCGTTTGCACCAGATAAAAAAGGGGAAGAAAGGGCGGAAAAAAGAAGAAATAAGCCATATCAGCATTTCCTCCCAATTTTTTCCAATCCACTGGTCATCGGCAGGGATGAAAGATAAAAATAGGGTTCTTCACATCGATATTTCTGATAGTTGAGTATCCTCTTGTCTCTTTCTTCGTTCTTTTCTTTCACTTCTGGCATTTGCACGTTTGTCATTGTTCGGTAGCTGTGAAATGATTGTCACTCTTTGGCCGAGAAGCGATATTTACTTCCAGAGTTCAATAACCGACATGCGAAATTAATAAATATTTATAATTTGAATTATAGAAGGCCAAAATCTCTTTCATCATTTTCGAATTACTTTTACTTGGGCTACTTTTTTAAACCAGGAAAGGAAAAATATTGCGGAACAGGTATTCTGAATACATTTGTTGTTTTTCTTTAGCTTTCGTTCGGAATTAGAAAGAGATACACGATGGTATAGCAGTAATAGGAAAGAACGAATAACCAGCGCGAGGTTTCTCTCCTTGACTTTCTTTATACTTCCACAGGAATACCGCCAAAATAGCCCAAGCCATAAGAGCCTCGACAAAACAGCCTGTGCCAAAATAGCCCCGACAAAATAGCTCAAGATAAAATAGCCTTGGCAAATAACCCAAATTCGAATACTGAATGACATTAAAAAAATTACTTTTTACCGACAATTAATAATAAATATATTATTAATTGTCGGGGCTATTTTCGCAAGGAATATTTTTTCTGGGGCTATTTCGTCACGGGCTATTTTGTTGGGGCTCTTATGGCTTGGGCTATTTTGACGGTTCACGTCTGCCACACTACGGCGAATTTTGTGTTTAGCTTCATCGTACAGTGAGTGAATAGAACAGAAAAAATATATTTGACCTTTTATCATAAACCGAATGGGTACAAAATATGACACAAGTATTGATGCTAAAACCACATACAGAATTCCATTTATTTAGCTTCATACGTTTTTGAATTATCGTGTTCACAGACAGACATATTACACCACTTCATGCCCCTGCGACTATAACATTTCGGTTAGTTAAACAGTGTATCCGGCATAAAGTGGGAGAGACATCGGAAGACACTCCTCAACTATCTATCTTACTGATCGTCGCTCTATAAGTTTGGTGCCTGACATTTATTGATAAAAACGAGTGGTAAATTTTTACATGGGGTCGACAAAAGCCCGTCCGGCTGGACCGCTTAAAAAATTTAGAACAAAATTTCATGATACTAATTGGCAGTGGCGTAGCGAGAGTAGATAGAGCCTGGGGAATAGTATGATTTTTTCTTTCCCAGTTGTCATCAGTGACATAACGAGCGTAAATAGCGCCAGGAGTATGGTTTTATTTTTACGCTCCCTCATGATATGGTTTTGAAAAGAGACATAAATTCAGTAATATTTTGACTCCATGGCGTCCAATAAAACTGGCGCCTGGGGCATTCATACCACCCTTGCGCCCGGGTCGTTACGCCAATGCTAAATGGTAGATGACAAAGTCAAATTATTACTAGGTCTGGACCATGGTTAGAAATTACAAAAATCTACTATTCTGGATTAAATATACAAGAAAGTAAGAAAAGTATGTGCACAAACATAAATATATAAATACAGAACAAATAAAAAATAGTAATAAAGGCAGGAATGTATTCAAGTGTACAATCACAGACAGACAAAATTCCAAAAATGTGTTTTTCCGGACTCGCGGAGGTCTAAAACAAGGAGATTCATCAAAATCTCGAGGTCGAATTTTTTTTGGCGATTACAATACTTTCTTTTTGTCTTCGAATACGAAAAATTAAAAATGCATGTTATTGTTATAGAATTTTACGAACTGGAATTGTTTGTTTTAATAATGAGTACTACAAAAATGCTTTCCAACTTCTCTTTAAACTTTCCTTGACACCAAAAGAGTGTTTAAAGGCAAAGCAACAACTCATTTCAAATCAAACTAGTCTCTTTAATCTAGTCCGGGATAATATGTGGAAGTTCCCTCTCAGTAATCCTAAAATGGCGGTTGCGAATGCGAGAGAGTCCCATTGTCGATGGAATTCTTTGAATAAATTTAAATGGACGTTTACACTGACAACGTCTTTAGCGAATGTTTTGAATAACATTTACATTTCAAATTCTAATGGCGAGGGCACTTAATTAGGGCTTATACGAGTTTAAAAGTGGCGCAGTTTCCCGGTTTATGGTATGAAGCAACACGAAAGCTTTAAAGATTAAATTTAGGCGTTTGGTTATGAATTCGTTTAAAATCCAATAACTAATGGTGAACGATTTTTTTTATTGGAGAGAAGAATTTTTAGTATACATTTAAGCTCAGTCAGTAGAGAAACCTTTTAAAAAATGAAAATCGTTTATTGTTATAATGGATTATGAAATTGTCAAGGATTTAAATGCCGTTCTGTAATTCTTTCTATTATTTTTGGATGATATCCATTATTTCCATAATTTTTATTTTAAAATATTGTTCCGTTAACAAACAGTTTGCTTATTTTTCTAACTTACAATGAAAAAAAAATAAGAAAACGATTTGTCAACAAAACATTTAAAAAATAAATTAAATTCTTCATTTTGCATCAGGATAAATATTAAATATTATTCCTTTTATATTTTGGATTCCTAATAGTATGTTTCAATTTGCAAAATTCCGATTGTGTGTGTTTTCTAAAAATAGCATCCACATAATCTGTCGAGAGACGAAAATAACTGATTGTAAAAAAGCAGAGTGAACGCAATTATGCAATCGGGAACAAAATCAGAAATAAACATAGCCGTTTGCGCTTATCACGGAAAAAAATTCTCATGATACATTTTCCCCTCGAATTAATTATTGTCTTAAAGTAGTCTGTTGTGTAATGGATTGACGTTGTTTCAGCTCAGTTCAGCTCTCGATTACATAATTACATCCAAATTTAGTTCGGAACTTTTCAAAGAATTTTTGAAATCCTTACATTGGATGTGTTGCAATAAAAAATAGCTTAATTTAGAATACCAAAACAAAAAATATAATATAAAAACTTATATTTTAAGCTGAAAATATAGACTATGATTATTCTATTGATTATCTATTCAGTTTGGTTTGCATTTTGTTACACGCTTTTATTAAGCTTGAATTGTTTTATGTTTGTAAAGATGGAATTTAGTTATAGAATTTTTACTGATTTCCTAATAGGCCAAACGTTTGCAATTTTTTACATTTATGTTCCCGATGACAACATATTATTTTAATATTTTCAGAATTTATTTATCAGTTATTAGGTCAATTTAATTAAATTTTGACGATATATCAGGTGAGCCGATTGATAGAGAATTTGAGAAAAAAATAATAACAAGATTCTGCAGTATTTATAATATTGAATTATGGATGAAAAACTAAAAAGGAAAAAGAAATTAAAATAAAAATATTCTGATGTTTAGTACATTTATAAAAGTGCCTTTATGAAAGTTGTTTTTATAAAATTTATTTAACTTTTTAGTGAGGAAACAAGGTATTGACAAAAATTATGAATACTTAAAAAAATTTCCAATTTTTTTCTTTGAGTTTTTTGTTATAAAAAATTTAAATGTTTACAATTTTTGAGGAATTTAGTTTGAAACAAACATATTTAAAATATTCAACTATAGAAACTAATGTTCAACATTACAAAAGAATTAAAATATTCAAATAATCATTAAAATTACAGTGAAGGTAGATATGAACTATTAACTGTATTTAGTAGTGAAATCAACACCTTATAGGACCAAATTACCATCTGCTCAGAAAGTGTTCATAAGAAACTTAAATAAAGACACAAATTCAGAATGAAAGTCAGTGATTGTCTAGACAGTTTAGTAATTTATCTCGAAATAATGAGAAAAAGCGAATGAAAAATGATGTACTCAGTTCAAAAATATATTGGATGTATACTTTCAAGAAAGCTTATTTTGATATTTCCGAATCTAAGAACAGAGAGCGGGTAAACAATTGGCTTTGAACGACCAATCGAAGATACAAATTCTTAAAAAAGTTATTCGAGAATGAACTAGATCAGCCACACTTTGTTAAATTAAAGTTCGTCTTAGAAAAGCATGGTTTGATTCGCTGTTAAAATATGAAATGCAATCTTTTTTTAGTAAAATGTCACACTCTTGCGTCATTTTTCTCTCAAAGAATCTCTTTCTAAAATATTTCCTTACCAATTATTTCTTCCTTATATTGCCATTGTTGATATCGACATAGTAAGTCCTTTTAATCAAAACTTCAGAAAACATTTTACGGAGAATCCGGCCTGAGGACTTTATGAAGGGCCACTCCCCGGCAAGGTTTCAAAACGGGATTTTTTTCTTCCTTTCAATCAACTCGCACATTAAATGTTTCGTCTCGGTTCAATTCAATTACCCTCTCTGTCAGTGCTTTTGTTTAAAAGCATTATCACTTAATAGTAAAAATAGTTTTTCATGAAGATTTAAATCCGCATACTTAGGAATTTAACATTCGATTTGATCTTGATTGCCCCGTGAGCAGTAGCGTAGTCGTATATTAGGCTCTTACCAAGGTGCTATTGTTGGGAGTGGGGTGAGGGGACAGAATGGTGCGGGTGATAGGAAGGGCAAGTAGGGGATAACTTCACAATAAAATATTTTTTACATTTAAAAAGTATGATTATTTTATCTAGGTATTGAAATCGTGAAATAATAAACTATCGACAATGAAATAATTCATATTTTGCATTTATTATTTTATATTTTATTTTTGCTCAAACCTAACATAATGCGTTCTGTTATGTTTTATGTCTGTAAAGATGGAATTTTTAATTTATTTTAACTCTCTTCTTAGGTGTAATAGAGTTCTTAAATTTTGTATAATATTGGGCTCCCAGTGACAACGCAATGTTTTATATTTTTCAGAACTTTACTATCAGTTAATCAATTAACTTTTATTAAATTTTGATTCCACTCTAGCGGCGCTAAGTGGTCGTAAAATTCTGATGACTAAAATTCAGTGTTTTTTGCTCGTTCTTATTTCCATCTAAAAATCTACTTCAGAACGTTGCCAGAAAATTTTACTTACACAACACTATATAAAAGGAAAAAGAACTAAGTTAAAATTGTTATTTTGAATTTATTTTTTATTCTTTTATTATCCATTTTCAAATATTTTCCCTTTGCATATCATTTAGAAAGCAATCCATTAATTTTTCGTTCACTGACTGATTTCAGCCTTCATTACCTTCAAAGTCCTTTCATTTACGGAAAAACTTTCGAGAAAATTTTCTTTTTTTATGTTTGATTCGCTATTTTTTGAAGAAATCTTTCATTAAACGAAATAAAAATACATTTTTGGCAATTTCGATTGTCAGTATTTTTATTTAAGCATTAGCGGTGTTAAAAATAGCTCTTCCTGTGATTAGCAATGCTTAAAGATGTTATTTTCAAATGTTCTAGTCGTACGTAAGAAACATTTCCATTAAACAATGTTTTTTTACTGAAAGACTTTTGAGACTTTTTTTATATATATTTTACATTATTTCTGGGTCGGGTAAAAAATGAATGGTTATGTTTCTAAGTACTTGCTATAATAGCTTAGCCCGGGGTTACCATGCTGGACTTTTTGTAGCCAAATTTTGGAAAATTGACCTTCTTAAGGAGAATTAGTTCTCAGCTTTTACTCCCTCCCTTTACTTTCATCCATAATTTTTAGAATTTTAATTGAAAAAATTCAATCGACTGTTTTTCTAATTACTAGTATACTAAGCATACAAAAAAAGACTATTGTAATCATCGAAAAATTCAACATCTAAATTCTGACAAATCTTCACATAATAAACCTCCCTGAATTCGACCTCCCCCCATTTTTGCAATTATGTCTGTCTACCAGGAATAATCAACCTACTGAATTCTTAGATGAACACAGCTATTAACCACATGTAAAGTGAAGAATTGCTGCGGTTTTTATTTTACTTTGTCTAACTCAAACCCACAGCGAGTTAGATGGATGGAATTTGGCATGTAGTCATAGTATGCAGACTCGTTCCGAATTCGAGCCAAATCTGTAAAAGCTAATACTTCCTGTCTGGCCAACTGCATGTGAACACGATAACTCAAAAGCGCAACAAGCTCGATGGGTGCCAATTGGAAACCACGCTCCTCCGAACCACGTGATTCCAATTGGCAACCAAACGAAACGGACCGAAGAGTCCCCTACTATGTGATATCTTTATGTGGGAGTATACGAGAAAGTCGAAGAGAGTCGTAAACACTCGCTTATTTTATAAAGGCGCGTATACACTATACACTTGCCGATTCGCAAATGTGGATGTGTTTTGGTTCGACGCGATCGCTTAGGGAACCTCTCGTGGCGAATCAAATCCTGTCGTTTTTCGTCGAACACAAAGGGATTCGCAGTTCACTTTGGGACATGTTCGAGTGTTGTTCGTCGTTCCCCGCGAACATCCTTCTAACCTGCAAAGTCAAATCTGCAAACCAAGGCGTATTCCAAAGAAAGCTCCTCCTCCGCTGGCGACTGACAAGCGATGATTAATGGGTCGAGGCGGATTTGCTCCTTTCCCCTGCTTCGTCATAAAAACAATTTCTTCGAATGGTTCAGGAGCGATTCGAGAACAGTTCGGCTCGCAGGTGTATACACTCCTAAAACGTTTAGCGTTATTGTATTCAAAAGACCACCACTCAGTTGTCTGTTCTCACAAAGCACTAATATTGGAAATTCTTCACTGGAATTATTCGACTTCTGCCCTCTTTTCGCAGACTCGCAGATTGATGGAATACCTTTAGAATGAGCTGTGTTTGAGTTCGAACTACAGGGGACTTTCCTATTTCGAAGCTGATGGGACCACAATAAAAGTTTGATTCATCCAAAAGTTAGAATTAAAAATAACTGGGTCTAAAAAATCAATGCGGCAAGAGAAAACGAACATTTTTAGATTAAAAATGGCGGTAAAGATTTATTTTTAATACTTGACATAATAATACACTATTAATAAATAAACAGTAAGTAATGATAATAAATAAAGAAATAAAATCATAATTAAATTTTTTAACAAGGTTAAAAATAATAATTCCTATAAATAAGTAAGTACAGTATTTTGGATGGAATAATTCTGTTGTTCAGAAGAAAACTATCTTAAGTTCAGTTTTTCTGATTTTGATGTTTTAATCGTATTTAAATTATCCCGACAGCATTTTCGGATGTGTAAAGTATCGAAACAGTAGGACAACAACAAAAAAACCGCCCTAAAAATAAAAATAAAATTCAGCATACAATACATTGCGCCCTGGAATTTCTTTCGGATTAAATGTTAAAATTGTTATTTACGATGTTTAAATCTGACATAAAGAATTGCACAATAAAATTTCAAAATAAATTCACTCTTAAAATGTTCATATGTCTTTTAAAAAAGTGAGTAGTTTTTTATTTGGTTTTTGTTCAGATACTCTGTACAATAGTAAAGTTCTCAAGTGAATTAAAGGTGAATTAAGGCGTTAACAATTATTCACTAACGATTACTGAGGACACATGCTATCGACGTATTTAACTAACGAAACTTTAAAAAATAAAAATAATTTAAGAAAATTTTTAGTTTTGACTTCAAACTAATTAAAATAAATTCGAATTCTAGACAATATTTTAACATTATGTTAATGGAAAATTTAAGACACCATGGAAAAATTAGAATTACCGACGAATTATAATTAAAAATGGTCGACTTAGTCAAGTTCCGTTATACAATAGTCGCCTCTGGTAGTGATCAAGGATGTAACGACCAATCGGCTGTACTAATAAAAAAATGACGTGGAACGGATCTCCCGTATCTAAACACAAGAAAATCCGCCGGCTCTAGCGATCAACAATTCGCTTGTGGTGATCGGTTTCGATGAGAAGAAGGCATAGAACATAAGGTCAATAACAATGAAGGGGAGGGGGTCAGAAGAGATATCACTATCAGACCAAGAAATTCTGCAAACCCGTTACACTTCAAAAAGATCAGTCCAATACCGTGTTGAATCTTTTGATGAGCATTTTTCATAAGATCGTTTTGTCCAACGAATGCTTGAATGCTGAAACAACAGGTTACTATCGATAACTTTTTTAAAGGGAGATTAAAAAATTAAATGTATAATTTTTTGTTTTCAATTCTGTGCTTTGTATCGATATTCTTCTTTTATTTCATACGAATGAGTACATACCAATAATGCTGTGTGGTCCTTTTTTTTCTGCTATTCTTGTATACTTATAGATTTGTATTATTTTTAAGGTATTTTGGACGTACTGATCGTTCGGATATAGTGATGTCCTTGGCGTTGTCCCCAAAGTGACCGCTTCCAGCGGCGTCCACTGTATATCAAGGAACTCAGAACACACAATTGACTGATTTATTTCTTATGTGAAAAGCTATTAACCACATGTAAAACGAAGAGTTGCTGCGATTTTTATTTTATTTAAAAGGAAAGGAAGCTAGATAATTTCTACAAAAAGTAAAAATTTAATAGTGGCAACTATATATTTACAGCTGATATAACATTGGTACTGGCTTGAAACATTTAAAGTCCTTCGATGTGGTGACCATCATTGTATAAGACTGTTTTCATTAACGTGGAAGCCGCAGAATACTTGAAGCAGTACCCTTTCTGTTGATGGTTCGGATGAAGCGGACATTAGGTATAAGCTCTCACACGGTCTATCTGTCGGTGACTGATTCCTTTGCTCTATGCAGATTTAAGCCAATGTGATTATTATTTGATTCCAAAGAAAATGGAACCACTCCGTGGCATTCGCTACTGAACTGTTCAAGCTAGTACCAGTGTTGTACTGGCTGTAATTATACGGCTACCACTATTAAATTTCCAGCCATTGTAACAATTTATGAAGAGGAACATAGATGCTTCTATATTTTAAATTAGGAATGGGAAAATAAGCAGAATTAAATGAATAGAGTCTTAACTAAGAATAGAACATTCTTAAAATTTTGGCCAGTTATCGAAAACAATACCATTTATTTTCAGTTTGAAAAAAGGTTTGACACAAAATAATTGAATTTAAACCTGATAAAGATTATAACAAATATTCTTGTTCTGCACGAGTTTAGTTTTACTCTGATATAAGCTTTTTTTTTCTTTTACTTCGAATAACTTCGATGAAATTTATTTCACATACGGTAAAACACCGTTTATATGTCTTCCAAGGGACTGACATAAAACGACTTGTAAATGAAAAGACGTAATATTGAAGTGTCAATTAACAACTATAGTTATTATAAATTTGACGTTATTAATCCAATTCATTTCAAAATAGTAATTTTAAAGTTCTTTAAGATAGTACTAGCAGATTATTACATGGTATTGAAAACAATAATTGAATTTTAAGATGAAACATTTATCATAAAAGTGAGAAAAACTATATTTTTATTGTATATATTGAATACTGATCATACATTTCTTATTTTATATAATTTATGCTCATGCAGGTAGGCTTTTATTTGGAAATGGCAGAAAGGAAAAGGATGTTATTCTCCTTGCTTTCCAGGAAAAGTTTCTTCCTTAATAGGAACTGAGAAATAATGATTGGGACAGAAAATTTGCGAAATTTAGAAAGGGGAAAACAACGTAGACCTAAGCTTTGCGTCGTATAAACGAAGCATTATTATTACAATTGGGACTGTGATAAAACGACATATAAAAGAGAAGCTTATAAACTGTAATTAGTTTCTTCATTATTTGATCTATTGCATATAAATATTTATACAGCCATTTGTGAATATCAAAAATACCCCTTTTCTAATGACAATTTAACAAAAAATTAGTATTTCAGCCAGTCTTTTAGTTAACTTCTTTTATGTTTGTAAAGATGGAATTTGGAGATGTCATTTCTCACTCGCATTCTGATGCGTTGGAGTCCTGAAAATTTGTAGAATTTAGTGAAATTTTGAACAAAAAATATTTTTAAATTTTTAGAACTTAGTTATCAATTAATGGGTTAATTTTAGTAAAATTTTGATTACGTATGAGAGGCGCCATTTGGTAATGAATTTGAGAAAAATTTTATAATAAGATTTCATAAGATTTATTGTGATGAATTATGAAATATATTAAAGTCTAAAAAAAGACAAAATAATAAAAATTGAAAAAAGGAAGAACAGATTCCATAACTGCGCTAAAAAGCAGAACTTAATTATTTTGGAGGTCAAAACAAAACTGCAAAAGCATGAAGCTCTGAAAACGTTGCTATAAAGAAATTAAATCACAATGACTATCATCAGAAAAAAAGTTACTGAAAATTATTAAAAAATAAAAAAATATATACATTATAAATGTGATTAAAATTCCAATTTTACGTATTTTTATCAACGCCTCACGCTTTTACGATTTTGCTTTGACGTAAATATCTTTGATAAAAATTATTATTTTCTACTTTTTATTAGACAAAATTTTAAAGGCATTTTGTAAAAAAAATGTTATATGTCTTTATTTATAGATTAGATAGGCATTTTTTTTAAAAATTCTGATGTGACATTCGACTATTCCTAAAAGAATAAACTATTGTTCTGATAGAATGGACCAGCCTAGAATGGCGTTAAGCCTAAGGCCCAATTAATTTATGCGTGTTCATTTCTAGAGTTCAAATGAACGACCCTCATTGCATTTTCCATTCTAGAGTTCAAATGAACGATCCTCATTGCATTTTCCAATGATTTATTTGACGATCACGAACATAAACACATTAACGATCACGAATTTCACACAAACACAGCATTTAGAATAGCAACATTTAAATCGGCAAATTTACCGATTCTATTCTTCGGACCTCACTGATCCATTTTTTTCGAGACTAATTGAATTCCCCATCGGATAAGGAAGACACTCACTTATAATTTCCCTTTTTAGGGGTTACTTTGACCCAAGTTGCCACAACTTGATTTTCGCTATTCAGCTTTTTTGCTCATTTGACGTGTAATTGAGGATCCGTGATAATATCCTTTTGAAACATGGAACTTATGTAAAACTTCATTTGTATCTTTTTTAAATTTATTTGCAACTAGGATGTTTCTACTGTTCCTGTTATAGAATAACATTTTTAAAGCCTTTAATTTATGGATGTTTTTATGAGGTAGACAATGATATGAAAATCAATCCTATAAATTTAATGCTTGTTTCCTTTCTATTTTTGGAACGAAAAATACACGTTTTTTTACAACTTTCATTTCATCTTTTTTGCTTTATCTTTCATTCAGATGAGAAGCTAGAGTGTCTTCAATGTCCACAGATGATATATATGTGAAGAAGATAAGAAATAATTCAGGTCTAAGTAGATATTTCGAGAACACTCCATGTTTGCTGAGGGAGAACGAATATACTGCAATTTTATACCCTTCCCATCTAGAATTCTCTAAAAGTTATTGACAAAAACTTGTACACAACATAAAAAAAAATAGAATTTTCGTATACATGCTTAAAAAAACTTGGCGTAATATAGGGCATGGTTTCTTGTGCAGTGAAAGTTCAATAATACTATATACTTCATTCTTGATTTAGGATAAAATCCACACTAACAGAGAAATTAAATTATAACAAAAAAGAAAAACCCGTAACTAACAAAACTTGTCTGGATTAAATTTACGGTTTTACAGAAGTAGAGAGGGAGGGGCCATAATTCCCAGAGCAAAGATTAAATTCGATTTCCTAGATCTAGGTCTTTCCAGGTTTAGACCTTCACAAAATTAGAATATTATAATTGTATTTACACATATTTTATATTCAATATGGAAAATACAAAACTTCCAAATAATGCAACTAACGCAGTACGCAGACTAACCAACATTTTGACAGTTGAATAATAAAAAAAGCTACAGAGATAGCTTGTTTAGTCCTAGAATATGAAAAGATAGAGAAAGGTAACGGTGCATTATCCATAAAATTCAAAATGAAAGAACTTAAACTTCGCGAATCCGGCCCCTCCAGGGGATTTTCAGAAGGGCGAGTGCCGAGCTTGGTAAAGTGAAAACAAACCATTGCATGCGGATGTCAGTGACCTTGGGGCGATGTAAACAATAGGCTGCTGGTTATATTTTGATTTAAATTTATTAATATTTATTAATATAGTATACTTTTTTGTATAATTTTGAGCAATAAACGTAGGTTCTGCTATTAAAATGCTTTTTATGTAAATGAACCTCCACTAATTCTTTCCAACTTCGTTAATCCGGTAGTCTTCGGGTCTGATATCTGTCATATTACTGAGAAACTACTATACACCTAACTATTCGAAAATGCTGGCTGCGGTGGCATGACGGTAGAGTTTCAGTTTCAGCTTCGTGACCGGGCACTGCCGGTCCATTTTGTATGTCGGCCAAGTGGACGTGAAACTTGTAGTCGTGGGTCAAACACCCTAACGTTGATATGGAGCTGAAGTTCGGAGAGTGAGGTGCCGGATCAGATGTCTTCATCAGCATCTACTTCCCGATTGAAAAGTCCCAGGCCCATCCCAAAATAGCTCACATGTATCTTCAAAATAATAAGGTAATCTAAAAAAATTGATTACACATATTTATTTTAAACAGTCCTCTGTTTCCAAAAGCGGCCAATATATATCCGTACTTACTGAATGATAAAATATGTTTTACGTTCAAAAAAAGGATCAGTTTGCAATTCAGGTGAATGTCTGACGGAAATAGTAACGCTAGTGTATTTACTTAGTAACTTAAATTTTTAAAATATTTATTAATTGCGTGAAAAATTTAAAAAAAAATCGAGGTCTGATAGAGTACAGATAAGAAGCAGAAAATAATATTTTTTAAATCAGAAATCAGAAGATGAAATCAAAAATAGCAAAACTGTGAGTCGTTTATAGAAATACTCGAGATGAATTGGAATTTTGATCATGCTTATAATATATTTAAATTTTTAATAGAAGCTTAGGAATTCTCTTTCTAATGATATACATTGTTGCTTAATTTCTCAAGTATTGTTTTTAACGACTCATGCTTTTAAGGTTTTTGTTTTCATCTCCGGATTTCTGATTAAAAAAACATTTTCTGCTTTCTAGTACACTTCTAAAAGCATGTTATTTTAATTTTAATAAATATTATTTTTTACTTTTTAGTGTTTAATATATATCACAATTCTTTGTTATAAATATTGAGAAAAATCTTGAAATCATTTTTTTCTTAATTGCCAGATAGCGTCTCTCATACTGAATCCAAATTAATTAAAATCAACTGATTAATTATTAATGATGTCCTGAAAACATTAAAATATCATATTATCAGCAGAAACATACAACAGTGCAAGATTTCAGAACACTTGTGCACCAAGAAATAAGTGAAAAATCGATTACAAAATTCCATTTTTACATATATAAAAGAAATTAAATAAATGCTTGTAATTATAATTAATTAGCTGAAATTAAAAATGATAATAATTTTCACTTTTTCTAACATGAAACAGCTTGTAAAGATAGTAAAATTGTGAGTTGAAAAATTTCCCAGTTCGAACTACTCAAGAATCCATTCACATGCGGCTCGTTTTCAGAAAAGGCAACACACGCACCGATCTGGCCAAAACGTGACCCTCGGCTATTGCCAAACGGAGAATTCGAAAATCACTGTTCTACCGTCAGAAACAGCTGCCCTCAAAGCAGAAACGGATAAAAGCAGGGAGTGGACATCTGAATCTTGATAATCTTGAATGGCCATGTCTGCGGTAATGCAGTGCGCTCGGTAATGATAAACGATTCATATACCCGTGTTCCCAACGAAAATTAGAATTGTTATGAAGAAAATCAGTGATTGGTTTGGTTAGTCAGGCTTCTTTAACACTGATTTTATGTTTATGTAAGTCATACATTTTGATTTCTCTTTAGTTATTTAAATATTCTACTATTTTTTGTTAATGTATATACAGTGATATTGTAAATGTATATACAGAGTGGGTTTTCCTTAACCTACAGCTTTGAAATGAATTAACTTTTGAGTCGTTGCGGATAGCATTACAATTTTTTTTTGGAAAAGGAATTTAATTGACAATGTTTCCAAAGTAAGAACTTTCAGGTAGCAAATTAGCGTAGAATAGTTAAAAAAAAATCCTTCCCATGAAGTCATCTCGAACATAACATAACATAACATAACATAACATAACATAACATAACATAACATAACATAACATAACATAACATAACATAACATAACATAACATAACATAACATAACACAACTTGATACAGATCTACAATTTTTGTACCAGATTTCATTTCTCCTGCACTTTGAGTTTTTGAATTATCGTGTCCATATACACGCAAATTGACAGATCGATGACTAGTCAACCGGTTGAGGGGTTTTGTCAACATTTGACGCAGATCTCAAAAGTAATGAAATCACCTGTCAAATTTCATCCATCTAGCATGTTGCATTTTTGAATTATTGTGCTAGTATGCACATGGTTGGACAGAAGACAGACCTTCCGTTGACGTATTCCGCACGAAATTTGTTGGAAATCTATAATTTTGGTTGTAAGACCACGTACAAAATTTTACCCTTCTAGATCGTCTTTTAGCTATCGCTCCAGTCAGACAACATTCTAAAAATGTTTTTATTATTTTTTTTCTTTTGATTCGGGGATGTCTGAGCCGTGGAGACTCATCAAAATCTAGAAGTCGAAATTTTACTATTACAATTAAAATACTTCCTCTTTCTGTTACTTCGTATACGAGAACGTGATGAAGGAAGGATAAAGCCTCTCTATAAGTATTAAATTTTCAGTCTAAGTAACACAATTATACGCAGCATACAATAGTTTATTTGAAAAGCAAGACTTCAGTCTTTCCAAAAGTAATTTTCTTATTTAGATAACCCCCCCTCCAAAAAGCCATCGTCGCTTTCTAATGAATTTATCAAGTCAATGCGTCTGCAGCGCCCATATGAATATCTAAGTTTGTTTACCGGCGAGGGGCCTAAACGAGCTCTTCGGCTGAAACGACTCAACTCATTTTCTTTCCCTTTCCAACTGTCCTTTCGATCTACAGTCTCAGAGAGAAGAACTATTTTTATCTCTGCTGCCTAAGTGTGTGTGTGCGGTTGACCATTGATTCGCTTCTTAACGGACGCAGTCTGGATAAAAAGAAAGAAAGAAAAAAAGGGAATAATAAAGGGAAAAAAATGAGAAAGAAAAATCACAAAGGCTGGATTATTTTTAGATCACCGTGATGTGCTCTAAGCTTCCCCCGGCTACTTAACGTTTTCGCCCTCCACAACTAACCGCTGCTGCTGCTCCCTCTTTTTTATACTCGGGCTCAATTCCTCTTTTTTAGATTTATTATTAACAAGTGCTATCTATTTAGGAACTTTACCGGTTACGCCATTGTTGCACTTAGTGCTGCATCTATGGCGTTGTCTTTTTCGTGGAGGTATAGATATATAGACGCATACCCCGACGCCAGGGGGATAACTTAAAAAAAAGTTTAATAACATGTTATCGGACATCGTTAGAAAAGTCTTTTGCGTCGCAGAAAGTTTCCCGTTATTTTTTTCTTCGTCGCTGTGCTGTACCTGGGACATTTTGCTCTGAACCTTTGGAGCACATCATTAATTGAAATTTCTTTTCCCTCGATTTTTTGTAGCTATTTTTAGCAACATATTATTGTAAGGCGAGGGAAGAGTCTGGATGAATTGTGAAGTGCTTGTTTTTCTCGGCTCTTTCCGCCTCGTTAAGATTTGTCAAAGAGATAGAAGAAGTAAATAATCTGAAACCTAAGCTTTAATCAAATGAGTAAGCGAATTCGAGAAGTATAATTTTAAATCTCCTTTCTTCGAATATTGCAATGTTGTTATTTTATACATTCTTGATATACAGATTCTTTCCTCTTTATCAATAAATATGAAACACGCAATTAAAAATAATCATTTGTAGGAATTTCACCAATGTAATATCAAATGAAATACAGGGCGTTTCAAAACTCGTGGTAGTAGAACACAATTAGGCAAGCATCACACAATTTACGCTTGGGACTCAACCAGTGATGCTCCAGAGGGCACTTTCCAGCAATCTGTCCCATGTTATCTCGTGAACACAATAACCAGAGTAATTTTGATTGGATTTGGCCTAACGAGTAGTGTATTGTAGGGAGGGTGAGGACAATACAACTGATGACAGCTTTCCAATACTGTGCCACAAGCTTGAGTTAAAAAGCAGCCGAAGTCACTGGCTGAAAATCAGTTTTCAGTCCCTAAGTTCTAAGCAATTGCTATCTATCGAAAATCTCTAAGTGAAAAAGAGGTTCGTTATGATGAGGCGATAAATCGTTTAGTTTGAATTGTCTTTCTATTTGCAATCGTAAGTTATGTGGATACGAAAATTTAAATCCTCCACCACTTCCACTCTTTTTGATCCGGATGGTCCATCTCCGAACTGGGTAGAGATTTTCACCTTTCCTACAATGTATTACTCGCCGCTTTAAATTTAATGAAAGTTACTGTACTGTGTTCACAAGATAACATTAGACAGATTGTTGAAAGACGCCCCCGGACTCTTCACCAGTTGAGTTCTGATGATACATTGTATCGTCATTTGTGCTTGTCTAGTTATGTTATATCACCTCCTAACGTAACTACTACGAGTTTTAAAACACCCTGTATAGGTATGCTAGCGAAATCGACGAATTTAAATAACTAGGGATGCAAATGTTTTCACAGAAATTAATTCTAGTCACAGATTGATGTAAAATTATTAAATTCTCTGCAAAACATCGTAAGATATTGTTCAAAATGTACTAGAATAATTTTTAACAAATATTTTTTTTAAAGAACAGGTTTTAAATAGTGTACTAAAAGTGGGAAATAATTATTTTTTGTCAAAAATCTGGAGATTAAAAACAAAAATCGTAAAAGTATGAGACGTTGATAGAAATACTGTGTATGAGCTGCAATGTTAATCACATTTATAATATGTTTTAACTTTAAATAAATGTTTAGGATTTTTCCTTCTTATGATGCACATTGTGGCTTGATTTCCTCATCGTATTGCTTTCATCGCCTCACGCTTTTACAATTTTAGTTTTTATCCGATGATTTTCGACAAAAAAATATTTTCTACTTGTTAGTGCATTGATAAAAGCCTGTTTTTTAAAACTTTTTTAATTTTTATTTTATTAATGATTATTTTCTACTTTTTAGTCTTTAATACATTGGGGTTCTCTTTTCGGTATTGTCTAGAAGAATGAACAGGCGTTCATAGCAGAAATGCTTTTACTGAGCACTACAAAATATTCACAGTGAGCAGCAGGTTCAATAGATTTTTACGATGGGTTTAATCATTATATTGGTTTAAACAAGTGACTAGCCTGCTCTCTACATACAACTTTTCTCGTTTATTCCTCAATCTCAATCTGCAGAAAGCGCACTAAAATAAGAAAGATCATATGTGATCTTTTTCCGCAGATCAGGTTGTTTTGTGTTGACATCTGGAGTACAATAGGATCCTATATATTTGAGTTATTATAGTTATTACGGAATCTTGTAATGAGTTTTTTTCTCAAATTCAGTACCAAATGACGCATTTTATATAGAATCAAAATTAATCGATCAATTAATAATTATTTTCGGAAAAAAATAAAATATAATATTGTCATAAAGAACTCAGAGTGTACAAAATTTCAGAACTCCTATCACGTCAGTAAGAGAGTGAAAAATTGATTATAAAATTTACAAACATGAAAGATGTTCTTAAATAAAATCATGTGCAAACCAAACCAATCGAAATCAAAATTACATCAGTTCAAATAAACGTAGTCAGTGTTTGGCATGTAATGTTCGAAATGGCATAACTTTACTTCTGGTGCAGCTGGCAAAAAGATTGAAGTAAAATTGATTCATTTCATGAACTAGGAATAAATCAGTTGTGAGAAAAAGATTGTTTATAAGTCGTCTCTTTAGAGATAAAATGACGATTACCACCTTCTAATTCTTATCAGTTTTCTTTACAACAGTCGCTCTATCAAACTTTTACATTCTAATTATTATTTTAATTTCAATTTACGAAGATGCATGAAAATTCTATATCGAAAGTTGTAAACTTTTTAGAAATGGGGAAAAAATAACCCGTGCGTGTGATAGAGGGCAGTTGCAATGAAGGTGAAAGAAAAGAAGGAAAAACATTTCGAAAATACGAGGGCCTTCCACAATTTGGGAATATCTTTTAGCGACTACTTGTTAACGTGATCTGTTAATGGTTCGACGCACGATATTTTTATCTACAACTAAAAGAGCGTGTAAGCTTCGCGCCAATTTTTCTTTATTCCGGATTGGCCCAAGAGCAAATCTTTAAGGCCAGTTTGACGTATGATAACGCGCCATTTGCATATTTTAGATATTTATAGATTCTTTCGTGGTTGGGGTTTGAGAAAAAAAAAATCCATCCAAATTGTTAATATAGATGTGGGATAATTTTTTTCTAAGCTAAACGCAGTAATTTAATCCCTTATTTATGATCCATCCATATATAGTGTTTGAATCCTTTTCTCTTTGAAGTTGGAGTTATAACTGAACACAAATTATGCAATTAGGAATTAACTTCAATGTACTCTATTTGAGATGTAGATGTTTTCTCAAAATATTACAATGAAATATAATAAAAATCAAATAATTAATCCTTTAAAAGTTTATTATTGTGTTACAACTAGTATGCTGCTCCATGGATAGAAATTGGTGCAATTTAGCATCGGAAGTTACAGACAGTTATGTACAGTTTACTACAACAAACTCAACTTCATAACATGGTAGTTGTTTTCTGATAACATTATCAAAATTAAATCTCTTCTCAAACTGGGAATATTATTGCCACCGATGCATTAAATAAATACTCATGTTAATTGTTGGTTCATATTCTTTTGTCTCAGACTTTCATGGATGAGGCATGGAATATTCTTCTTGCGGTTCGGACGCGTTTGTTTTTGAATTAGGGCTGTATTTAAAAGATAAAGCTGATACAAATTTGTCCAAATAAAAGGAATCCTGAAAAATAAGAATCATACAGTATACAGGGTGCCCCAAAGAGGTGGAACAAGAGTTTATTTCCTTAAATATTGATTTTAGACATATACTTCCAATTACAAAGCTTCATCAAATAAGGTAAGAATTTGTGTGAAAACACCTTGGCTTCTGTGGAAGTTGAAAATAAAAAAAATTAAGAAAATTAAATTTTTATATGGCCCCCATAGAGCAAAAATATCAACTGGTAAAATGTTTAAAAAACAAAATTGATCATAGCTAAGTTTTGTACTAATGAAATAGAATTTTTTTAATCGTTATGTATAAAAATTCTTTATGATCATTCTACTATTAAAAAGTGACGGTCCTATAAAAATTACTTCACTAAAGTAATTAGTTTTATTGTGCCTAGTAAAAAAATATAAATGCTTATTTAAATTTTTTAAAGGGCTTTTTTTAAAAGTTAAAATAATAAACCTTTAGGCACATACTCTGCATATACAAGGTGTCCCAAAAAGTTGGAACAAGCGTTTATTTCCTTAAATATTGATTTTAGACATATGCTTCCAATTACAAAGCTTCATCAAATAAGGTAAGAATTTGTGTGAAAACACCTTGGCTTCTGTGGAAGTTGAAAATAAAAAAGTTAAGAAAATTAAATTTTTATACGTGCCTCATAGAGCAAAAGCGTCAATGAGTGAAATGTTCCTCTTACATTCATCTATGCATAAACTAAGTTTAAAATTCTGTCTGCAAAACTTACAGAGATATGTTAATTTTTAAATTTCAAGGGGCGGCTCACAAATTTATATGGAGATGTTTATTGCACAAATGAAATTTTATTCAACACAGAAAAACAGAGAAATGCAAATATTTGTCAAGTAGTATATCAGTCAATCATCACGAATTGAAAATAAATTGCCAATGGCACATACTGTTACACAATTTCATTTGGAGATAGTTGCAACTATCGACTTTATAAAGAATGGAAGGACAACTTGAGAAAATGAAAATTTAAGGTATAACAGGAAAATAGCTTAATATTGAACCAGAATACTGAATTATTTGCTCTTCGCGTTGTGAATATTATCAAGCTTTACCTAAAAGCAGTGGCGACTCGTCCTTTAGGTCCGCAGAGTTGTAAAACTCACTAAATTTATTTAAAAAAAATTATTATTTTTGTTTTTATTTTTATTTGCTTACTTATCCACTCTGAGAGTTCGATTATTAACGAAACAAGATAAAAACGAGAAAAGAAGACAGAAAATGAATGAAAAAGTAAGACAAACACAGGTTCTCCACACAAAATACTTTTGGAAAGCACAAGAATTCGCTCATTGCATAGAACTAAGTGACATAATGGACGAAGGCGAGTAGCTATTCTTTCTCTCTAGAACATAGCCGGAACTGGATTTTCGGGTGCTCCTGTTTTGCTCTAAAAACCGAATAATATTCTTTTTCTTCCCCTTTTGAATATCACCCATGGTTCGCCTTCACGTTCTTGATTTTTTTCATTGGCTGTTTTTAGGTTTCAGATTCACTTTCATGTTGCCTCAACGGAAATTCGGCTGGTACCTACATATTCGATTTCTCTTATTAAAGCGGAACTCACACTAAAAAAGGACTGTAATTATCTAAAATTCAATCCAGATAATTACAACTACAAGTTATAACTATTTGAAGGTAAAGCTATTTTTGAAAAATGGTATTTCAATTGTATTCTAGTAATATTTTTATAACATTGCTTGTTTCTGGGAAGACGAACCTCACTGCTGATAAGCTACCGTGATTTTTGTTTTGAAGATTCACAAGATGAACTACTTTTGTAAATACTTCAATTAATGTATTAGTTGACTAGTTCTAAGATTTAACAAGAGTTAACAAATACATTGTTATTTATTGATTCCGCCCTTTGAATAATTTCTTAAATATGTATATTATCCCTAAAATGTACGTCGAAAGACTGGATCAAACAGCAGTGAGAGATATGGAAAAGTGGTCTAAGTCAACAACTTTGTCTTCTTATATATCTGTAAGTTTTGCTGATGTAGCGTGCAACTTTGCATGTGAATAGATGAATGTAAAAGAAACATTTTACCAGTTGATATTTTTGCTCTATGGGGACCGTATAAAAATTTAATTTTTGTAACTTTTTATTATCAATCCCCTTGGATATCAAAGTATTTTCATACAAATTCTTACCTTATATGATGAAGCTTTGTAATTGGAAGCATATGTCTAAAATAAATATTTAAGGAAATAAACGCTTGTTCCAACTTTTTGGGACACCTTGTATATGCAGAGTATGTGTCTAAAGGTTTATTATTTTAACTTTTGAAATAAGCCTTTTAAAAAAATTGAAATAAGCATTTATATTTTTTTATTAGGCACAATAAAACTAATTACTTTAGTGAAGTAATTTTTATAGGACCGTCACTTTTTAATAGTAGAATGATCATAAAGAATTTTTATACATAACGAATAAAAAAATTCTATTTCATTAGTACAAAACTTAGCTATGATCAAGTTTGTTTTTTAAGCAAATTTCTAAATCTCGACCAATTTGGTCTTAATATTTTATGTAATATATAGCAGGGTAACTTTTTTTTTTATTGAAGTGTAGTTTCTGTTATATACAGTTGTGGGCAATGAAAACGTAGAACTTACATTTTTTTTTTATGAATATGAGAATATAAATTTAAATTCAACAAATAATAATTCCGAAAAGAAACTTATTTTGGATCATTTTGCTATAGGAACGCATGATTGAATCATCGCTTTTGCTATTGCTTTATTCTTTAAGTGATTTTGAATCAGCCTAGTGTATAAAATACGACAAAATCTAGGGTGGCGTTTTTTCATTGGGTACTACTGTGTTATTAGTTTTTGCTATTCATAGACTATCATTAAAAGTTGTATGGATTTACTGAATTAAATGCCGCAAGAATCAGATTTGTTTAAACTGAGCAAAACATAAGGTTAAATTCAAAAACTCTAAATTATTTCTATCAAATCTTTATTTTTTAAAAAATTATCTTTTATATCTTCTACTTTAGTATTCAGACAAATGGCACCGAACCGTTCTGTCAATGTTTAAATTACAGGTAAAAATTGTTCAATATATCCTTCTGATATTCTTAGTCTAAAAGTGAAACTTCTAAAAATAGAATAAAGACAGATTAAATACGGAAAGAAGACGATTTATTTGAGATATCGATAGAAATTGTTATCGAATCGCTCGACGATGCATTTCTAAAATTGTTTCTCCGTGAAAATAATTGTGTTTACGTGTGTTACTGAGACAATGCGTGCCTTAAACCAATAAATATTAACAAAAGTGGAAACAGCCGATATAAAAAAGTGTAACACGGCATCACTTTTTGTAAAAATAAAACTAACAAGTGATAGGTGTTTGTGATAAAAACGTTTCTAGCAACAGAATGGAGGGAAAAAGAGGAAAAAAGGAAATCATTGATTGAGCAATAACATTTTATTTTATGTCCAGCACACCACATCCATCTTTGGCCACCATCACATTACATAAAAGGTATCCATTCACAGGTTAACTTTATTGAGCGAAGGCGGTTTATGCGTATCAAAGCGTTCAAAACGAACATAGCTGTCAGTCATAAAAAAAAATTAAATTACAATGAGTGTTGGTTGCTTATATCAGTCTGAAATAATTTTAACTACGTTATTTCAAAAATTTATTTATAGCCTAAATAATTATTTTATTCAACTTTATTCCGCTTCTCAAATAAGTTCGACAATACTCTATCTAATTTGGTCTGGCATATTAGTCAACTCCATGCGGAGTCAAATCTCGATACAGGCAGTGGGGCTTCTGTCAGTAAAGCAACTGATTGGAGCACTTTCGCTAGAGTCTGACTTAGTTCCAGACATATATGGTAGGCTGTGCTTCTGAGGGCTACGTCGAGTTAACCGCCATTTGTGTTCTCTGTTTTGAGGAAAATCTCAGAAGCAGTGCCGCGAGGCACAGAGCACATCAATATATCAGAAAACTGGGCTGTCAGATAGCGTTATCCGCAAATGGCGTGGTGGCACTCCAACCTATTGCATTTTTAGCCTATTAGGTGCCGTATTCAACGAACGCTCTGGCAAATCCGACAACATGTATCATCTACGGGCATACTGATCCCCTACGCCGCCCCCACCTTCTCAATTTCCCTCAGACGAGCGCAGACCCCATGCTACACCAGTCCACTTCAGATTTGTGGCCTGACAGGTCAAATGGATTTTCAAGAAAGTGGATTTCCAAACTGATCTTCACGCCACTTTCATCGGTTGTCAAACATTGACGACCGGTTTGAGTGGCGCGACCGAATGTTGAACTGAGCTTATGAGCCAATGTAACCTTTTTTTCTTATTCAGTGTTCTTTTGCTTATGCTAGGCTTCACTAAACTGGCTGGGTAAGTTGCTAAGTCGTACTACAGCCTAAGTAACGTTACTGGTTTTCGTCGAGATCATACGACAGAAGACAATGCGATAACTACTGCGTTATCGATGTAGTTTTCTGCAGTTTTCTTATAGTTTTCGATGAGTATTTCTTAAGACGAGAATAAATATTATAAATAAAAGTGTTATATCTTAGGGTCATTCGTGCCATTTGAATAATTGTTTTATTAACCTATGCACAGTTGTTTCGACTCATTCTTTTATCATGGCTCTTAAAATATACACGTAGCGTTGTTTAAGTCGATTACCTCAAACAGATCGATACCAGGTAAGCTAAAGGATCTCTTGACATCTAAAAATACATATCATTTATAGAAAGCAATATTCGTTCTTTTAACCTGTAAGTTATTAACTGTGCTTTTCATAATTTTAGACAGGGTCCATAAACGTGGCAAAACTTACAGATAATACCTGAGGTCACATGGGTTTGGACGAGCGTTATAACAATTACCCAGTGGTGATATGAGGCTTCAACGAAAGTACAATCTATCCCTAAACCGAAACTGCGAGTCACCTTCTAGAACTAAATAATCATGCAATTTGGAAACCGAAAGGGGTAGACAGAGGGATTAACTCGACGGAATAGCTCAAAGAACAGTAATACAAGTGCTTCTTGCCATTTGCTTCCAAGGAGACTGGACATGGTGGTACGACTTTAGACACGGTCCAGTTGTTCTATTTATTAGTTTAGAGTTTGTTTATTTACTTCAACATAGGTACCTGTGTTTTGAATTTGGCTTGATAGCTGCACAATGTTCATAGGGTTTGTAAATAAAGAAAATTTACAATTATTGTTGTAAAATAATGACAGTTGTCATACTTTTTTTTCCTTAGGGGTGCTCTTAAGCAACCCTACCCACTAGAGGCTCAAAAATAAAGTAGCAATACGTAACCGGAACGAAGCAATGA
>BGPR01003536.1:111921-134204 GCA_013235015.1 Araneus ventricosus
ATCATTCCTTCTGCACACAATTTTCTGTTTACTCTAAGTTGACCTCTTAAATAAAAAATGTAGATCCATTAAAAATAATGAGTCAATCCATGATCTCGTCTATACACATCAAAGTTGTCCCCCTCAATATTAATTTCAGTTCTTAGAGGATCTTGAATTAACTATTTGCGGTATTACATCACTCACACCATGCCATAGACCAATGCGTGGTTAGGTACCAGATGATATGAGTCTGCAATGTTTCTCGTTCCATTGTTTCACTCACCTACAAATATGGACATCACAACGTACTGTGAAATGGATCACTAAAATTAGCATACACATAGCGCGAATGCCTGAGGATCGTTTTAGTTAGTGCTGTTTCATTATGTAAGGCACACCAGTTATCCAGAACCGCGGTGGGTTAGTAGTAAGGTTCGGGGCCGCAGGGGTTCAGGTTCGAAACTCGATTCCACTGAAGATCAGTCGTATGTAATCCCTGTTGCATGTTAAATCTAGCAGGAGATCAAACGTCTCTCTCGCTGACGTGGTAGAGGAAATTTGGAGAGAAGTACTAAGCTCAGATACGTCCTTGTCATCGAACCGTATTTCAAATTACGAGGGTGTTCCGAAAGTAGCCTTGTGTTGCTTCAAACGGGAGTAACATAATTAAACTAAAGTCAAGACCATTATCCACATCTAAAGTAGTGTATCTGCAGACAGAGAAATCACACTTTTTATAGCATTAAACACCATTTTACCCTTTGTTGAAAAATGGTGCTTTATCTCATAAAGTGGTTTATCTGGATGAAATGTTATGGAGGAATAAGTAAGTCGCTGCTAATCACTCATTTGTCTATCCTGTAACATACTTCACAACAACAACGCAGAGACCTCATAGTGTACAAATTAGTAAGCTTGCTCATGAAAATATATCTAGTGATTCTGAAAAACAAAAATCTTCTTATTTCTATCTCTTAGTAAATCTTCATTCTTCTTCATTTATTTTAAGAAGCTTATTGATTTTTTACTCTGGTACCGAACATCTGAATCACCCTATTCAATTTTGTATAAGGCGTCATTTGATTTTATCAGACCATTTGTTAGGAACGCACCATAATCAACAACTGACAAGAGAGTTCGATTTCTTTCGTCC
Organism: Araneus ventricosus; assembly: GCA_013235015.1. Classification (NCBI taxonomy): domain Eukaryota; kingdom Metazoa; phylum Arthropoda; class Arachnida; order Araneae; family Araneidae; genus Araneus; species Araneus ventricosus. The sequence goes on from BGPR01003536.1 coordinate 113,057, forward strand.
AGTTTTAGTGCGAGATGTTCCAGTTGATGCTTCTTTTCTTTTGGCTAGAAGCGCAAATTTTGCATTTTTGCAAATATCTATATAGCACAAGAAATTTTATTATTTTTAATTTCTATGCTCTAAATCATAAACGAGGTTCTGATAGTACGTAGTGGTGATCATTAATTAAGTAGAATTAATTGCAACTATATCAATGTCATCAAGAAACTAAATGAATTCTTTTTCTTTAAATTAATTTTCCAAATCGCAATGTTATTTTATTGTCCATAGCTACAGTGCAAAAGATTAACGCGTAAGAGGTTATTGGCATAGATTTTGTGGCTAAAGTACATTCTCTTTAATTTCTAGATGGATGTAGAGTAAAAAGGTTCGTCGATTACTAGCCCAAATAGCCTCAAATAAATGAACTGAACGACCGACGCTCGATCGATTTAACACCAAATTACAGGTTACTTGTTTAGTCCAATTAACTTCAACAATTTTTCCGGATTACTAAGTGTTGAAAAACGAAAAATGTTTTGATAAACCTTTTAAAATACATGATAAAGTGACGAGATCTTGGTTCTCCTTTAGTCAAAAGTTCCGAATTTTCCGATTTTCCATGATTAGATATCTCGTTTTAAATATTTTCAACGATTTAATTTCAAAATTATCTATTGCAATTCTTTCACTAATATTTACTATGCTCAGATTAATGACGCAGCTTTAGAGAATTCATCGCAAAGTCTGCACATCGTAATCTTCGTATGCTGCTAAATACTGGGGTGGACTCGCATTATCTAAGGTAACCCGACAACCCTATATGTCGGGCCAGTCCTGCACATTTCCTGTTCTTCCGCTTCTGAATTAAATGTCCTGGATTTGATTTAAAGAATCATCCAGAAAAGATTAATTTTGATTTAATTATAAAATCTTTTTAATTAAAGTTATTAATTTCAAATAAATAAAAGTGAATTATCCTTTCTATTTTCTTTTCTACGAGTATATATATATAAAGTGACCAGATGACCCTAATTATTCGTGGCCCGATTTTTGACTCTTTGTTTCTCCTAGAAAAATGGCCCTGGATTGAAAAAGTGTCCCTTCTTTGAATTAAATGTTCTGTATCGTCCCATTTTATACTTATTAGCTAATATTTCGTTGAAATTGTTTTAAAAACTAGATATAATTTTTAATAAAGTTAGCACCTGAAGAGTCCCCTTCCAGTGGTGTAACAAGGGTGGGGCTAGTGCCCTGGGCGCAAATGCAAGGGGCGCAAAATTAAGGAATCAATTGGTTGCATTTAATATAAATGTAGGTTTTTTTGAAGCTCTTATTCCTAAGATTCTTAAAAATTGAAATGATTTCAACGAAGTGTGGGGAAATCTTAAGAATAAAGCCATTTTTACAATCCGGAAACCTCAAGCTGCGACAAAATAACAAGTAATATTATATTTCAGAGATTTGCTGACCGAAACCCTCGTCTCGAAACTAAAACCTCGTTTTGAGCTCTCACCCTACCAGGTCGGATAAGGAAAGATGGTTAGGGATGATTATCTCCTCAGGGTTCCTGATGCTCTCTTCTGACCTGGGGGTTCTTACGATTTCTCACAGTATGTATGATAAACACTAAATAGATATCAGTTTCTTCGGAAATTGGTGATAAAAGGTTAGCAAGTGTCATTCCAATTTTCAATCAGCAAAGAGGGAAGAACGGGAAATTTACGTCCATTTTTTTGCGCAGAGTAAGAGCACTCCATCAACTTCAAAAGACGTAAGTTCGTTATCTTTACATTGTTTTTAACACTGAATGTTTGCATAATTTGTGTGATGAAAATGCGATAGTGTTTATAGAACGTATATGCAGTTGTTCTGCCAAACGCAAAAAAAACAAACAAACTAAGAGAGAGAGAGAGAAAAGACCGCATAAAGTTTTGCAATTGCTGGTAAAAATTAACAGATCTTGCAGACCTTGCAAACAGATCTTAAATTGACATTAAAAAATATTTTTAATTAATTTTCTTTAAAATAGCAAGGATTTTCTAAAAGAATTTACATTTAAAAGGCCAAAGAATTAGATAAGCATGTAAGAAGATTTAAAATTAAATTATGAAGTATATCTCAAATGTTCTGCTAGGTTTACAGCATATTTTTTCACAACAAAATGATTTTCAAATAAAGTAATAATGTCGTTTTCATGTACTTTTCTTTTGTATATTGTGAAAAGGTAGTTTTGAAGATTATTATCCTGATCATGATAATAATTCTAAGAAATGATATCGTCATGCCCATGCCTGAAGTTCTTTTGGATATGATGTCGATAATGTATATATTTTCATTTATTTCAGTGAAAATTATTCTAAATTTAAATTTTAGACTGATTACTTCAATTTCAGTGTTTTAGTTTTAATTAAGATGCCTAGTTCAAGCTTTTGTCTCGATAAAATCTGGAATGATGTCTTTGCCCATGAAACCTTCGGCATTTAGATGCTTAATCTCACCAGTTGTGTTACAGCAAAGCAGACATAACTTTTCTGTCAGATTCTCTTTCTCCTCCGTTTGTTTTACAAAATACTTTAAATCCGAAAAAATTTAAATTATTATACTATTATCAAGTTAAACATCTTTAATTTTTTATATTATTTAATTATAAAACACGAAATTCCTCTTTGTAGTTTTTGTTAACTTCAGTTTTACACTGCATAAAATGAATTAATCTAAATTTATAAAATTACACTTTTATAATTCTATTAGAAACTTTGCTTCAGGCATCTTTTGTATGTTTATTTCACACTTTCACCTCATTTTTGAACGGAAATATTTCGCTGCTTTTAAATATACTTCAGCATGAAATGAATTATTTGATATTCATTATGTCGCAAAAATTTGCCTCAGTGGTAAGAAAAAATTAATTTGGTCCAAAATAAAACTGACAATTCTATCGATTACCTTCATAAGTCAGAGAGATATTTAAGAATCTATAATTTATTTACGAAATTCTTTTTAATCTTCTAGTTAAAAGCGTGATTTTTCTTGTTTTAGCTTCGTTTGTATTCATAAAATATGCAGCAATGAAGAATAAAGAATAGGGGGCTGAAATTCCCTCAAAAGTGTTTTATATGTTATTTTTTTGCACTTTTAATCTTTGCACTTCCCGGCATAAAGTTTCCGAAAAGAAAATGGGGATCACATTTCAAAAGAAAAAAGAGGGGTTAGGCGCAGTTTTGGTATTTGCCCTGGGCGCCATTTTATGTAGGTACTCCACTGTCCCCCTCTCAGTGTCCACTCTAAACGTAGGCCAATAGCTTTCTGACAGTTTCTAAACCATTAAAGATAGGAATATACTTCGAATAGGAAAAGTACTCTAAAGAATTATATATCTTGTTGTTTGAGCCAATAAATGTTCTGCTGGAAAAATTACGAATTTAAATTTTTATACATTTCCTCGGTTCTATTAGTCATATCTAGCAAAATATTTTTGACACATTAATATCTTAGACAAAAAGACTTCCACACTTCTGCGACAAAAATTGAGCGAGTTATGATGCTTTGAATGTCAGTGTTTTAGACGATTTCAGATCATTTCAATGGCCACATCGAGGAAGATCCTCCAATCAACGGATGGCGTTTTCTTGAGGAGGCCGTTGATTGGCCAAAAATAATGAAGCTCAAAGCTTTATAACTTCGTTCAGTTGTAGTCGCAGAAGAAAGGAACTTTTTTGTTTAAAATTTTAGTGTGTTAAGACCATTTTACTAAGTATGACTAATAGAACTGGAGGACTGTGAAGAAAGCGTAGACCTTTGATTAAAATTACATAAAATACAATTTTTTACGTCATTTAAAATATTTCTCCATTAGAAATGAATATGTCTATTTCTAACGGTTTAGAAGCTAATTATTGGGCCATGACTAGTAAATGACGCTTATTAACTTGTGCACTTAAAATAATTCAACTTAGTACTACTTGATCAATGATTGGTTTGTCATCCTAATTCAGTGAAACATTATTAATTCGAAGATTTTTAATTCGAATTCATAGGAAATCCGAATTTTTCTAGCCCCTTGAATTTTCTATAAAATGTTAAAATATCGTCTATAATTTCTATTTATCTTGGTTAATTCGAATTCAAAACTAAAAATTGTAAAAAAATAATTATCTCTGAATTGGTTTTGTTCATTAAATGTATCCGTGTCTTGCATCCTTCTGGTATGTTTTATTTTACCTAGCAATGTATTAAATAAAAAAAGTCATAGAAAGTTCTCACTTTTTTAAAAGGCCTTGTACACGTTAGTTCGAAGATTTATTTTAAAAATGACGCATTCTAAATTCTATATAATGATTATTTATTAAGTCGCACTGAATTGTATTGTTTAATTTGAAATTTTATTTCACAGTTATTGCTTTCAAAGTGCTAGACACTATCTCTTTATCAAAATCATTATTTATTGAAATTACTTATTACTTACTTATTTATTGAAATTACTTTTAAATGATTAAAAAATTTATATTTATGCTTATTGTTACCTTATTTATTAAAACTACTTTCTATTTATTTATTATGATAAATAATAAAAATAAACCTACTCTTCCATTTTTAGCTTAAAAATTGTATTTTTCTCTTATTGCACTCACTTTTAGGCCCAGATTTTTTAAAAATTCAAATTCTTGGGTGAATCGAATTTTTACTGTGTCCCATCAGCTTCAAATTATCCAAGTTCCACTATATTTCAAAGTGAATATTTGGCGGCATTGCTAATGAAAGATAATTCTTTAAAAGTCCGGCCTTTCTTAATTTGAATTTTTGAATAAATCGCATTTTTATTGTGGTCTCGTCAGATTCGAATTATCCAAGTTCCACTGTATTTCAAAGTGAATATTTAGCCGCATTGCTAATGAAAGAGAATCTGATAAAATCGCGTGAACCACGGCCGAAACAACCGACCGAATGCCCATTTCTCCCGAAATAGCCTCTTGTGGTCCGAAATGTCTCCCGTTGTAGACTTAACGTAACTTAACAGCTCTGTGATTCGTGACGTGGGAGATGACGTCAGAGTTTAAGCCACTACTGTCATTTGGGGCAGCGGATGTCAAATATAGAAACTCGTTATAAAACTCAATAAAGTGCTCCACTTCTACCACAGAACGAAAAACAAAAAGTGGAGAAGTTTACTACACACGCATGGCACCTTTTTTGTGTCTTCTATCAGAAACAAAGCTTCGAAAAATATTTCTCTTACTTTTTCTATGTGTCTGAATGTCTTTCTTCTGCTACAGTTTTCATTCAAGGAAGTCGTTTATGAGATTACAAGACGAGTTGAGTTGATCTGAGCGAATATATAAATATTTAATTTCAATGTTTGACGTCACTGGAATGAATTTCTTACTTACTGGCTAATGTATTCCGTTATAGACAATTCAATCGTTAGTGTAAATCTTTTCTTTCCGCAGATTTGTTATTTAAAGACCCATTAATTTTGATTTTAATGTCTTTGAAATTTTGAAGCCTTTGGATGTTGTGAATGAATTGATAAATAATTGATGGGTTAATAAAAAAAAATAAACGACTAACTTTAATTGAAGTAAAATTTTCAATTATGCAAATTTAACAATTGATAGGCATATCTTTTTTTTGTTTTCTAGAGAGAAGAGCGGAAGGACGGGTCCATTTGTTAATTTCGGATGTTTTTTTTGTAAATGTTTTACTTTCGGATATTTGAAAGACTCAGGTTTCAATTTAGCTTAGTTAGAAACATTACCGTACAATTTTACAGCTCCATGAGGGCTATTTTGGGGACGAACCACTTGATATCTAGTGGTAATCAGATGACAAGGTCGACACTTGAGGTGGCATCCTACTGTCTAAACCACTTAATATGAAGTAGTAATCAGATGACAAGGGTGACACTTGAAGCGACATCCTACTCTCTAAACCACTTAATATGTAGTGGTAATCAAATGACAATGGCGACACTTGAGGCGACATCCTACTCTCTAAACCACTTAATATGTAGTGGTAATAAGATGATAAGGATGACACTTGAGGTGACATCCTACTCTTTAAACTTCCACTCCACACTAAAACGAGGAAAGCCACCGTGGAAGTGGCGTAACAAGGGTGGGGCAGGTAGAGCACATGCCCTGGGCGCAGTTGCCAGGGGGAGCAAAATTAAGGAATCAATTGGTTGTATTTAAAAGAAAAGTAGACTTTTTTTAGCTCTTAATCCCAAGTTTCTTAAAAATTGAAATAGTTTTAAAAAAATATGGAAAAATCGTAAGGATACAGTCATTTTTACAACCCGTAAATCTCAAGCTGCGACAAAATAACAGATAATATTATGTTTCAGAGATTTCCTGACCAAAACTCTAAATACGAAATTAAATCCCACCCCACCGAGACACAAATTTGTGCCTCGGTGGGGTGATACATAAGGGAACATAGTTAGCAAGGTTTCTGATGATTTTTCATGGTATGCCTGATTCATACTGACTGGGTGGATATTAGTTTCTTCGGAAAGTGCCATTCCTATTTTCAATCAGCATTAAGCAAAGAAATGAAGAACGGAAAATATACCTCCATTTTTTTGCGTAGTGTAAGAGCACTCCAGGAACTTTAAAAGACGTAAGTTCGCTGTCTTTACAATGTTTTTAGTACTGAATATTTGCATAATTTGTATGATGAAAATGCGAAAGTGTTTGTTTTAAATTTTATGTCGTTAAACCTAGATGCAGTTGTTCTGCCAAACGCAAACCCCCCCCCCCCAAAAAAAAATACTGAGAGAGAGATAAAAAGAAAAGACCGCATAAAGTTTTGCAATTGGTGGTAAAAATTATCAGTCCGTATTGACGTTGAAATCAAGATAAATGAAAGTGATTTCTTTAATAATTAACGAGAACAAATACATAAAAAGGAAAAATTCAATTCCTGCCGTAATACGAAGCATTTTCTTCCCTCGCTGAGTTACGCTATTGTCACCAATTAATTTTACTGTTAATAATTTTTTAAATATGTAAATATGGCAGTCATTTTTTTTTGTAATCCTCATGTTTAGTACTAAAGTATTGTAATTATAAACACTTTTGATTTGATGAAAGCCAGGAAGGTTAATTTATAACATTTCGGATACAAAAATTTTCGAAGATAACGTATCTTTTTTCTATGCGCATAAATAATGTTTACTAAGATAATAAGGAAGTGTAACTTTACATGTTATAGATAAATTAACAACGTTATAGTTTTAATTCACGTTTCAATCAGCATTTTTCCCCCTACAATAGCTTATCCCCTAATTTCATGCAATGAATTTTAACTTTGTCATAAGGTGCTAGATAAAACATTATTAATCTTTATTAGTGGTAAATTTTGATTAATATATTTAAAGATATGTATGAAATTATGTGATGAATTATATTACGAATATTATTAAATATATTTGTCACTAAGGTTTTTGTACGATTTTATCTGTGTTAGCAAAAGATTTACTTCAATGTTTAGCGTTTTTATATACTGTCTGTGGGCAAAAAAGTAAAGTATATAATTTTTTCATTTTTATTCGTATGTATGTGGGTTTTTTTGATTGATTTAGAGATTTGTACACATTTTGTATTATTTTTCAAATACGAAATAAATGGAATGCGCCTTTTATTTATATTTTTTTAATATATCAAAAGTCTCTTATAAAAAAGTTTGATTTTCTAAAAATTTTCTTTTTTGAAATTTTAGCGAAATTTTTCAAAAAATTTGTAATGTGCATCTTCTATCAACTCAAAAATGAAATATTAAAAATAATATATATTTATATATTATTTTTAAAGTTTATTTGCACTTTTAATCTTTTTTTACATTGCAAATTTAAAAATTTAATTCAGGAAATTTTTAGTTTCTGTAGTATTATCAACTAGGCCACTGAAGTGCAAATTTTTACAGTTTTTCAGATTGAGAACAGTTACACATATTCAGAGGAAACTGAAAAAGTAATTCTCTTATTTGAAAAAAATAAAATACTTTTTGCCTAAAATAAGTTCATGTAGAAACTACCCCTAAAATTCAGTTTAAAGTAAAAACATTATTTATCTTGAACATTCTTTATACAATGTTCAGTTCTTATGAATACTACTGTTATTTTCTGTTCTGAGCACTTCGATAAATTTTCACTATTCCAATTTTGAGCATTGCAATATATTGAAACTTATTTATTTTGCGAACAAAAACCAGAGTACACGATTTATCTATTTATTTCAGACAATTTTATCCGAAAACAGAGCTATTTTTACTTGTCATTCTTTTCATCCAAAGACTTTTGTAAACAGTTACTCAACGTATTCTTCATTCACTTTGGTAGATCTGGCAACCAAAATACTTTCTTGCATTTTATTCAGTTTTCATTTCCTTTTTCAAAGTTTAGACAATTGTCAATTGATACTAGATTCTCCCATTTTTTTCACATCTACTTTTATCACGTTAATAATCCTTTAAAGAAAACCTCTTTTCGGTTTGTCGAAGTGATGAGAGTGAAGCTTTAAGTCTCCTGTCTAAAATAAGTATCGATAAATTAATTTCCCCATTTTCAATTTACTTTTGTTTCGGTTAGATTTCAAGAAAGATAAAAAAGATAGTCTTCTTTCAACCTTTCTACACTTTTTTTAAAAAATTGACTTCTTCAATACTTGTAAAGATGGAATTTCGTAATCGATTTTTAGTTCACTTCTTGGTGTTCTAGATATTTGAAATTATTTAGACTTGGGAATTCTCCATCACAATACAATATTTTGATATTTCCAAGAATATAATCATCAGTTAATCAACTAATTAAATTAAATTTGGATTCCATGCAAGTGGTGTCCCCTGGTAGTGAATTTGAGAAAAAATTTCAGTACTCCATAATATTTATAATGGTGAATTATGACTTAAAGACAAAAAGTAGAAGATAATTAAAATTAAAAAAATTCTGAATTTAAATACATTAATAAAGTGTGTTTTAAAAAACGATTTTTATTAAATCTATTGACAAACAACTTTATAAAAATATCGAACTTTTACCAAATTTGAAGATAGATTTTACTTGTAGACAGCACTTTTTAAATTGACTTAACCAAACCGAATACCGAACCAAATATTTTAAAACCAAACCAAGTTTGTGACTAAATAATTTCTTATCAGAGAATTCAGAAGAAAAAGTAATGAATTATAGCTTGAAATTTAAAGGAAAAAAATTATAAAATCCTTCTCTTAATTGTACAGGATCTTCCATAGAAATTTTTCTGTTATGCCAGCTACCTTGTGTGTAAAAATGGAAATTACGTTAACTCTTGACATTCAGATGTACATAACACCACAGCATACCCACAAACTCGGAGCCTAGCCTAAACGGCTCCCTGTCGGTTGGATGAGTATGTGTGAAACTTTACTGAAGCAAAAGCAAAAAAAAAAAATAATTACATCACGAGGTATAACCAGCGGGAGTGGCCTCCCCTAAACTTTCTCGTATACTTTTCAAAAATATGTCATTTCCCTTCCCCCTGCGTTGATAAAAAGTTCGAACCAACTGTAACCCAGAATGCAATGACTATCAGAAGGTGTTTCATTGTAGAATATAGTGATAGTAAAATATTGAGGTGAATAATCATATTCAAAAAGATTCGTATCTAAAACTTCGCAATATTTATTTCTTTTTATCAAACTCTAGTAATGCGAGTTCCGCGTGCGGAGTAGAAAACAGGTGAATAGCTTGCGCATGCGCAGAGATTTCTTCCAATACGGAAGTAAAACGAGACGCCCTAAATGTTTGCTTCCGGACAAAATCTCGCCGCCAGAATTGGTTTTTGGCAAACTGCCAAGTTTTCGGAGCATCCTTTCTTTGCACAGGCATTTACGCATGCGCATAGAGTTGAACAAGTATGCTATCATACAGACCGACAGACAGTCAGCCCGTTGACGGATTTGGCCCAAAATTTTATACGGACCTACATTCATGTCTATAAAACTGTGTACCAAATTTTATCCATATGGTCTTTCAAGTTTTTGAGTTATAGCGTTCGCATGACCTCGAACATACAGACAGACAGACTTCCCGTTGACGGATTTTGTCCAAAAGTTGATAGAAACCTACAAATTATGTTTAAAGACCACATACCAAATTTCATCCCCGTAGCTCTAATAGTTTGCGAGTTATCGTGTTCACAGACAGACACACAGACAGACATAATTCCAAAATTGTGTTTTTCGGACTCAGGGATGTCTAAAACGTGGAGATTCGTCAAAATCTCGAGTTCGAATTTTTTGACGATTACAATACTTTCTCTTTGTATACTTCGTATACGAGAAAGTAAAAACACATAAAAGGGAACATAATTATACATAAACAAAGAAGAATATAATGAAAAGTACATAGAGGGTTACAATCCTAGTATAATAAAAAATATATACAAGAGGAGTTATCACACTATGAGTGCAGTGAAAGGGTAGAATGTTTCCTTTAGTTACATTGTTTCATACAGTTGCAGCTGTATGATTCGGGGCTGTTAGTGCTGTTCGATGCGACGATAAAGAAGAATTGGTAATGTATTACAACCGGTTATATTGATGATCATGCATTCAGATGTACAGACGATAATAAATACTTATAAGTGCCATTCGAACTTATGCTTCGAAATTAAAGTTATTTTTAAATATTGATTTTCATTTGCATACACATTATTAAATTCTTATGTGTAAAATATTTTTAATTAATATTGCGTAATATTTTCAAAGTGGAGATTTTCGACGAGATTGGCCTCATACTGTTCAGAATCTGAGTGTGGAAAGATACAGTCCGAATTAGATGAAATGCCTTCTGAAAGGAGATGATGATGGAATGCAAGATGCAAATTTCTAAATATTTCATGTAAATAAATTGATGGGCGTTAGATGTAGTCCGAATTGGATGAAATGCCTTCTGAAAGGAGATGATGATGGAATGCAAGATGCAAATTTCTAAATATTTCATGCAAATAAATTGATGGGCGTTAGATGTAGTCCGAATTAGACGAAATGCCTTGTCATCACATGATGATGGAACATGCAAATACCAAAAATTTATGTGTGGTGCCACCTAAAGTTATAGTTATGTGTTCATTGTAATCAAGTTTCTTTCTTCAGCTTATAGCTTTGTGCATATCAGAAAAGTACATCTTGCTTCCTTACATCTCTGATAAAAACAACACTTGATTTAGAATTCTCTCAACAATCACTACAGGAATATTTCTCTCATTAATGAAAACAATAAAAATGAAAAGGAATTTTGAAAAGTTGCTTTTATTTGTGTATAGAAATGCAGAATTTTTAAAAATCAAAAACCTGGAAGTCAAAATAAAATCATAAAAGCATGATAACACGGATATAAATACTCTAAGAAAATTTGAATTTTAAAGATATTTATAATAAATTTATAATTTTTAGTGAATGGGTAAGAATTTTTTTGCTTATGATGTCCAATTTCCTTACAGTATTATTTTCAGCGCCTCACGCTTTGACCAAAAATTATTTTCCATTTTTTAGTTCACTAATAAAAGTATGTTTTATTAAAACAAATTTCAACTTTATTACTTTTTAGTTTTTAGTCTATGCGTAATGTATTTCGTAATTCTTTATTAGCAATTATCGAGTCTTGTAATCAATTTTTTCTTTTATTTACTATCAAATGGTGCCTCTCACATGGAATAATCAAAATGTAATTAAAATTTATCAATTAATTGGTAATTAAGTTTTGAATATATAATAATATTATATTGTCTCTGTAAACGCACAATTATATAAAATTTCCGTACTGTGGCTCATCAAGAACTGAGAGAAAAATCGATTAAGAAATTCCATTGTTATAAACATGAAATTTACAAACACAAAAGAAACTAAGTTTAAAACGAGTGAAAACAGCAATTTTACTGAGCAGTTTTCTATTCTTCAGAAATGATATAGTATGAACTTTTGATTCCCAAAGAGTTAAGTGAAAAAAAATGAAAAGATGAGAGATCACGTTACCTCTATCAGGTTTAGTGAGATATGACTGATAAGAGACATCGAATTTTACTTTTTTATGAGAGAAAAAAACATAAACATCCATCAAAAATTGTCACTTCATTCAAAACGCGATCGCTTCGATGGAGTGAGTTAGTAGCACAACCTTCCCAAAAAGCTCTCCCGGAGAGGTGCACCACGAGTACGTGGAAGAGAAGCCGCCGGATAAGTAAGAGGGGCATCGCTTCTTCTGGGGATGTAGTGATTGAAGCCTCTCGCCAGTTATAGTACGTACCTCCTACGGGAGGGGTCGGGCCATGGCGGGTTATGGCTACTAAGACTCCGGCCTCAATACTCGAGCTATTGCAGCGGTTTTCATTCAGACTCCCCGGATTCAATGGCAGGGCGGGCTGATTCATTTTAATGTCAACCCAAAAGGCTATATTATGTTTAGAGTGACTTTAGCGAATGCTCTTGACTTGATTCCGCCATCACGCTGGCATCTCGTAATGTCTGGAACAATATAATTTCGCTGGATTACCTGATTTGTAGTACGCTTGAGGTTACATCATACAACAAACGTCATTTCACGCCACAAGATTCTATATCAACCCAAAAAGCCAAATTCAGCTCGTGGTGACTTCATAGAATACTTTTGACTTAATTATATCATCACTCTGTTATCTCATAATGACTGGTACTTCATATCTATGGATTATAAGATTTGCAATACGCTAGAGGTTACATCATACCGCAGACGTCATTCCAGTACTGAAGCAAGCTACGAGCAGATGCAACTTCCCCATTTGATACGTAGGTCTACCGAAAAGATATGGAAGTTACTTCTATAGGGCACGAACGTAATATGGCAACCCAGGTTGCATTTACAGTGATAATGATATCCAAACTTAATTAGGCAATGGGCGAAGTGACATCTCTGTGTAAGCGCCAGGAATTATTGTAGTGGGGCTTTTGTGACCCATATGCCATATTCTGAAGTTACTTAAATGATATTCACCTGATGAACTTATGGTAGCACAAGGATTGTTGAATTTTACAACCCCTGATGATTACATGGCGATATACCTGGGCACACCGTCTTACCAACATTGGAGGTCACTATCTCACCAAGCATATGTCCTATGTATTGCATCAGAGAAAGTCGAGGGTGTAGAACACTCCCACTGGTTTCTTTCCTATTTACCTCTTCATTTTCTGCATTATAATCGTTTTCAGCATTAAATACAGTACAACCCCGGTTAATCGAAATAAAGGGAGCTATTTCGGATAATTTTCAATTTAGGCATAGGCATCTATTACTATTTTGTATCTAATTACAGTACTTGATTATGAAATGTTTTGAGTGTAAAACGAATTCAAAACTCTCTTGGTAAGCAACACTTGTGTTCTTTATTAAAATTAACCCTCTGTCGGGCGCAATATTCGCACAAGTGAGTTCGTCGCAGTGCGCCTGTCAGGCACAGGTAAACAATATGTTAATTAATATTGTTAATAGCCATTAATTTTAATTTTAGCATTCTAAAATTAATCACTGACCTTTTCGGAGAGGCTTAAAAGACAAAAGTGGGGATATCGTTGCAAAAAGTCTCGCCTTCGAGATCATTTCCTTGAAGTACAGCACGTGATTTTTGGATTTGCGATTTCAGAGTTATTTCGGATAACCCGGGTTTCGGTTAACCAGGGTTTCATTGCAGTAACAACTTTAATTACGGTGAAGTGTTAAAAAAAGTATATAGTATATGTTATTAAAAATGTATATAGCTTTTGGAGAAACTTTTGAGCCAGTTGACCCATTTATAAAACATAGATCAGATCATCAAAAAAGTATATAGTATATGTTGTTAAAAAACGTATATAGATTTTGGAGAAACTTTTGAACCCGTTGACCCATTTATAAAACAGATCATATCAAACGCAACTATTTATACTATATACAGATATTCTTTAAGAGTGCAACTATTGCGACTGCGCAACGCAAGACCAAAGTTTTGAAATTCGTTTTATTTCCCTGAATAGTGTATTCCCTGCTGCGCTTTTGAAATATATGTGTCAATTTTTAGGTCAGGACGAGCACACGTGTTTACTATACACGTTTTATCTCTACAGCTAACTTTGCTTTACTAAAAATAAATCATCAGATCTATAGCGAAAAAATATCTTGCATTTTTTGCTTTGAGAAAGCTTCCATAATAATGCTTTTCTAACAGTTTGGAGAATCTTCACCTCTATTGTACAGTTGCAAAGATATATTTTTCAAAATTTGTGCAGGTTGAATAATGAGTGCACTGGTAAAAAAATCCTAGTTTACGTGTTTTTTGCACTAATATTGTAAGGGAACATTATATATCATTAGTCAATTAATTTAAAATTAATAAATACTTCGTGATGATCCCAAAACTTACTTTTGAGCATGAAAAAAAGAACATTAAAACCAGAAACGATATTGAGAATCATCTTAACTTACAGCTTGCAGTTAAATTTGAATCATGTCACTCCAATCAGACACCTTTTAATGTCAGAAAAACAGGAACACAAGAAAGTACAAGCATTTTACTTTAAAATACAGATATTTCGTCTTGGGCTGAGCCCACAAAACGATGAAAATTCTAAACCTTGATTTTTGTTGCGAAGCAAGTACTACCAATTCTTTGCACTTGAGAAACACGCTTTTCTTAATAATAGTCTCCGGATAAATTTTTATGGAACAATAGCGAAGAATACTGCAGCACATGATAAACCAATTATAGCAGAAAAGAAATAATAGAGTATTAATTGAAATCTTGATTCAGAAGAGACAAATTAATAAAATCAAATGATTTAAAATAAATAGCTCTCAAAATTTAAAGGCGACTATAATTCAAATCAAACAAATTCAGACAAATGTCAGGAAGTACAAAGTCTCATATTCACAGTTACGCTGACAAATTAATTATATTATGCCGTTGAATTTATAAAGCTGGGAAGGCGCCTGACAGTTTACAAATAAGTTAATAGTGTACTTTTATAATCATGACATACATATTCATAATACAAAGCTCCCAGGAAATGTTATCTTCCTGAAACGATTTAGAAATATTTCATATTTAAACTTCTTTTTAGGGGACACGTCTTTCAAATTTTTAAAAACATATATATGATTTTTCATCAGTGGCGTAGTGACCGGAGGGTAAGACAAATTCCCCGAGCGCAAATCTTAAGGGGCACAACATGGAGACAAACATTAGTACGTTTATGCACTTTTAAAGCTAAGTATGGGTAGGGAGCGAAAAAATAATTCAGTGATCCGGGTGCCATTTACACTTGATAAACCAACGATGATGACTGAGGGCTAGAAAATCATATTATCCCTCGATCGCCACTTACGTTTGCTACGCTACTGCTTTGCATTTTAAATTCAACATATTTGTTTAGATATGCTTTGAGTTATTTTTTTGGTTGTGGTTCCTCCACGAATTGGTTTGCTGTTGGTGTACTCGTTGTATGTATCTATGTCTGTCTGATGTATTGCATATTAACTATTTTTGATGATTGCATTTTTATTATGCACTTATTTTGTATTTTATGCATGCTTATACAATGTAATATTTTTTGTACTCTTCCCCATCGACCGTTAAAACGCTTCATACCCTATGGGTGAATAGCTCAGCGTGGGTAATAAATAAATAAACTTCTGGTCGCTCAGTTTTTTAGGTGAAAGTCCTGGTTTGAAGCTACACAATGGTTGTTTTGTGACGATGATGCGAATTTTATCTGGCGCAAGACCCTTTTCTAGGATAAGCTGCGCCGAAACCAGGTTTTAATATAAAATCTAAATTTGGAAACTATAGAATTCGTGCTAAAAAACTAGTAAAGTGAAAGTAAAATTGTAAATTCAAACATCATTAAAAATGCCAATGTCTTTTAAGAAAATGAATAAATTAACAGGAGGTCTCTCTCCAAGCAAGAAGGGCGAGTTAAAATCAAAGTCATGAAAAAATTTTAATCGGAGTCTGTTAAAAATAAAACAATCAATTAAAACATAACGTATGGTTAGGGGAACTCTACACATGCACTGTAGATTGGTGGAGGGTTGCTAAACAGTAACAGATTTTGTGACAAAACTCTTATATTTAAGACATAGTTAGATAACGAGGATGACATCTGAGCCGGCGTCCCCTTCTTCAAACTGGGAGGACATGATACCAACGATAGGACATTTGACACCAACGGATTTAACGTGCACCAAGCCACTCACATAGTGGAACTTAGGAGAAAAGTTGGGTGCTGAACACAAAACCTCCAATCCCAAAAACCGAAAACTTGTCATCGCGCCACTGCTGCCCCAAACTTCTGCTAGCGATTGTCATTTAACGAGTAATATATTGTAATAATTCACAATTAATTAGTAAAAAATAACGGTTAGAATTTATTGTCAAATAGTTTGCTGAAGTTAGACTTTCTAAATACGGAAGAAAAATCTGTATAGAAGCAAATGACAAACAATTTAAATCTCCCATTGTTTAGATTTTTTTACCTTTTCTTATATAAAGTATTCGAAGAGAAAGTATTGAAATCGTAAAAAAACAACGATGAAATTTCAATGAATTGCTCAACTTTTTAGACTTTTAGCCCTATAAAATGTTTAGTCTAATTAAAAGTTTAGACCAATAAAAACATTTTTGGAATTTGTCTGCCTGTCTGTGAACACGATAGTTAAAAAAACGCAGCAAGTTAAACGGTGAAATTCAGTACCTGGTCTTAAAATCTAAATTTTTTAACCTGTGTCAAATTTTGAACAAAATCCATCCTCAGGAAGACTATCTGTCTGAATGCCTGTGAACACACTCAACATGTAATTCAAACTCGCAACGAAGTGGCTTAAATTTGACATATGGTCTGATAACCGGAATTGTTAATTTCGTATCAAATTTTAGACAAAATCCATCAAAGGATTGACTGCCTGTCGGTCTGTCTATGAGAATGAGAAAAAATTCAACAAACAAATCTCTACTAATAATAAAGGAGAATGTGTGAATTAAACAAAATTTTAGTGTTTTTCCTTAATAACTTTCGAAAATATTGCAGCACAAAAATCATTTTTAAACCATCTGAAAGTATAAAAAATTACCTTTCCAATGATTTCAATCTAGTTGCTGTACAAAATTTCCTCGAATTTTAATAAATTTTTAAAAATATTTTTGGCATAGTTTACAACAGTATTTTTCATTGTTGCAACGCAACTCAAACCGTTTTCATTATTTAAACAAATATTTAATTGCATATTTCTCTTTCACTGTTGTAATCTGAGATAGGATCCTAATACATTTTGCTTTCATATTTTATTTCATCAAGATTTTTGTGAAATCTGTAAACCAAGCTCTCCGAAATATTGCTTTGCTTACATTAAGAAATATATCCATTAAGCTTAATGGTTCTGGTTGCTATGTTTTCATTCTTTTCTCAGCATGTTTTAATCCAGCTAACATGCCGCTGGCCATAAAATGTGCTGCGTCATTTTAATGTTGAAATCAAATGCATATTTTACAAGAGGAATAAGAAAGTGAAGATAATGTCATTAATAGAACATGGGTTAAATATCAACCACAATCTGAAGTTTAATATCACGGTGTTAAGAGAACTATGAATATAAAATGATTCAAGATTCAATTTAACTCGTATTCCCGGCGAAAAAGCTGCTTGCCGAAGGAGGCTGGAAATAAATAATTATAAATAAAAACAATCCAGTAGGTCGAATTTTAGTATGTCATTTGAGTGCCCAAACTGTAATGATTTTGCGCCTAATTTTGAATTGAATCATTCGAAGTGTAAACGACTATCTGTCTGTCCTTGTATACAAAAACACGATAACTAAAAAGCAACGTATTCGATAAATGAAATTTGGTGTGTGGTTTTGATACCCAAATTATAGAAATATGTCAAATTTTGGACCCAACTGATCAATGGAAACAGATCAACAATGCATATTCGATTTTATTCATTATACTACGAAACTAAACGCCAAATTGTGGAAGTATACGAGAAAGACGCCTGCATCATGCAAAACAGAAAATATATGTTTTGACTTCAAATAGAATAGAAGAGTTACAATGGAAATAAATAAGTTAAACAAACTTTCACACATTTATCCATCAATTGATCTCGATAATGAATTGCTGATTATGCAAGTAAAGACACTGCGTCTCATGTATCCCCGTGAGTATTATTTTCGTCCCACCCTTTCGCGGAAAGCAGTGATCAGATCATTTGTCTTTAAAGTGCACTGCATCGTGGAAAAACCTCAGAGGCAGGAATGGACAGAAATATGAGAAATACTTTTGCACGTGATATATCGTCAATGTTATCTCAAAATGCCGCATGTCAAATTTTCCAAAACATTTTATTGTTGAAAAACACTCGTATTGGTTAGCTACATCTGCTCTCAGATTGTTGTTTGTGACATGCGATTGTTATATTTTGTCACAAAATGTGTGCCATATGTCGCTAGTGGTTCCAGCTGCTACATCAAAATTTCGTATGTTTTGCTGTTTATGGTTTTTGACATACCGTATATTGATATAACAGCAACAATATTTAAGCTGTTTATTTACGTAATTAAATGGATACAAAACAGAATCGTCGAAATAACTAATGAAATAATGCAAAATAATCGAAGAAATTGGAAAAACGGAATCAGCAATTATTTCTGGTGAATATTACGCTGGTATGAATTTCGATGACACAGGCTATATGCACACCAAAGCTGTACGCTTAGTTTACATACACAACCAATTTACTTCTTCAGAATTCTTTGTTCATTTTCGTTGCGAAGTGCTTACTATATTTTGTCCGTAAGCGTAATAAGTAATTTGAAATCTCTCATCAAATTGTAGCTATCAAAACCACCCAATTAAATTTAATATGACTAAGTTTCCATCTACCGACAAACATCAAGCCTCTAAAAGCAAAATCTTTCATTTTATGTTTTTAGTGAATTATTATTTTGTATTTGAATCTCAGATTAAACATGTAAAAAACACGACTGGTGAAACAGGAATTAAATTTTATTAAATAAATTAATAAAAGTGGATCTCTACTCTCCCTCAAGAGTTCGCTTGGCAGACACTAAGTTGAGCCGCCGGGCCGTTGTAGCCTCGGGTCAGAGTCTCGACTTCCTGAAAGGAAGGTCGCTGGTTCGAAACCCGATTCCAAAGAAGATACACCATATATACGGGCCTGGTGTACTTCGAGAGTTAAATTTCCTCTGCTGGTTTGGTGTGAAAGTTTGGAAAGGGAGATGCTGGCTCAGGTGTCGTCCTCGTTATCTGATCAAGTTCAAAATACGAGGTCCTTCTCAAAATAGTTTCAAAACGGGGGGTTAGTATAACTGTACGATGTGCAGCTAGTTTGAAGACTGCAGTTCTTAATTTGTTGCCGAGGCATTTTTGTACTTGTTACCAACATTTTACCCGAAACAAAATAATGCAAAAGCGAAACGAAAAGAAATGAGGGGAAAATTGAAAACCAATTGCTTTTGTCGCAGTGATTCCAAAAAAAAAAATGAATATAAAAAATGTGAAAAAAAGATGTTAAATTACAAAATTGCTGGGAATGTTTTATAGGTATCATCTTGGAGGTCTTGTATTTTTTATTGCTAATAGCTGAGCAGATAATGCATCTTTGTAACTATCATATCCTTGTAATTATAAGATATTGACTTATATATAGAGCAGATATATTCCAAGCAATCTCTTTAGTGCTGCAAAATTTGTTGAGTACGTTTCAAAATGAATCGTAAAATAGTGGTCTATTGTAACAGTAACTTAACTTTGTATTTCTAGATTTTATTTTATCATTATACAGATATAATGGAGATGATTTTGTATTGCCTTTCCATGTACTTCATATTCTGATAAATATTCCGCATTAAAGAAAATCGCAATGAAACAGAATAATCATTAGAATATGACAATGCAAATATTTATATAATTATTTTTCGTCAACGGATTTTTTAGTATCATCGAGAAAAGTGGAATTTTAAAAAAATTAAAACAAATCCATCGGAATCTGTCCTCAATTTAGATTAAAACTCAAGCTCAATAGTTACAGTTCAGCCATCATCTCCCTGGATTGTTTTATATTTAATTATTATTTTCATTCATTAGTTATATTATATACTTATTTTTCTCTGTAAACGATCTAAGTTTTCCTTATTAGTAATTTCCATACAGAGTAGAATTGTATAGCACTGAGACTCCGCCTGTTTAAATAATATTAGCGAATTTTTCAGCCAGAATAGCTTTCATTTTCCCCCTGCGTCTCTTTATTGATCCGAAGATCAAATCAACATCAACAATTGCAACAGATAAATAATAATAATAAAAAAAAAAACCACTTCATTTCAAAAATGAATGTTTTTCAACCCCATACGTGTCCAATTAAAAGCAACTCCACATTAAAGTTACTAACGACAGCATTAAACACATCGAAATAATATTTTTGAAATAGCGAAAGTGTTCTGTTTACTTCTCTTTTTACTTCACCAGAAACCCTCCGCAAACTGCGAACCAGCGAATTATTTGCATATCTATCGACATGTGCGGCACCGAAGACCGAAAAACAACTTCCCCACAGTATCTCCCATCCTTCTAATATAAGACGCTCTTCAACGAAATTCGAGGGAAACGTCTCTGTCGCCGACACTTGCATGTTTACGTATCAATACCAAAAAACGGGGGGAGGGAGGAAGAGGGGAGTGTAATTTTTTTCAGGTGTTCCTACCCCCAGACGTTACGCCGATGTCTCGCGATATCGCCAAGAAAAATGACCGGCGACCACAGGGATAGGGAAAATACCTGGGAGCTGCGCAAAAGAGGTATCGCTCTGCAGCCTCAGAGCGCAGGTAAAATTGCGGGGGCGTTTTGAAGACAAGTCTATTCACTCCACGATCCGTATTCATTAGATTGTCCCGTTCGAATGGGGGCACCGCTTCACTCCCCTACAACCCCTGACATTTGGTGCTTTTGTGCGCATTGCGTTCCATTGTTTCAAGGGCGACGCATCTTCGGCGGGCTCTACCCTTTTATTAAAGTTCTTTCCCACCCTTGATTGGTGATTCTACCCCCTCCTCCCCTGTTTTCTAGTCAACTGAGGATATCAACACTTATTTATAAAGTAGGCG
>BGPR01003537.1:9299-30464 GCA_013235015.1 Araneus ventricosus
ATTTATTTTGCTCGTTATTCGAATTACTTGTTATGCGAGGTGCTTGCTAAGCGAGGTTCCGCTGTAATTTATTTTTGTGACAGCAGAATGTACTTTTCCTTGTTTAAGGTTCAGTAATTAGTCATTACGAATTTTATTTATTTCTTCATCTCTTTGAGTCCCCCCTCCTTTCCCTCCTACCCTTTTAGGAGCGCACTTGATCAAAATCACTGTCTCAATCAATTGAAATTCATTAGTCATTCTGAGTCAAACATCCCTTTCTCAAACAAGTAACATTCCTTTTTAAAAAAAGTTCAGAATCGAATGAGTCAGTGTTCTGATATTTCTCCAGACAGACAACTGTTTTCATGAATTCCAAAACAGATGTTTCTCGATAAAAATAACATTTTTTTTACTTCTCTTCTTCCCTCCCCCAGGCAGCTAACTATCACAAAATAAGTCTCAGAAGAATCAAAACAATTTCGCTTATTTTTTTCCTTGTAACTTAAACGGACTTGACAGGAAAGATAACTTTTTTTTGTCTCGGAACTTGTCAGCAGCATTTCATTTTAGAATTTTAGGGCATGCGACGCAGATTAATAAACAGGTTAACAGATAATTATAAAATCACAGAGGGATTATTAAATTTATTAAATCTTCACATTCGAGTAAGTAACTGTGATGAATTGCCAGCTTTGAGTTCAAATTCATGGAACAATATAACCTCTAGGGGTGTAGTGGAGGTGGAACGCTGTTCCTGCGATGCTTTTTTATTTAAGAAAAATAAACAAGAAACAATTATGAAAACGTACTTAAAACAATTCTATTTTTGTCACCCAGGTTCAGGGTTGCCATATTGGCCTTTTTAAGGCCAAATTTGGCCTTTTTCAAAGCCCTTGGCCTTAGGAATTTTCATTTGACTTTAAATTTCATTTTTGGCCTTTTTTGGCTTTATTTTCGTTAATGACTTTTAGAACAATTTTTAATTACTTATTCTATTGTTTTTTAATAATTTTTTGATATTACACATTTCAAATGATATATAGTGAGCTGTCAAACGAAATAGCTCCTGAATAGAACAAGGATGTTTTTAATTTCTTTCATTTAAGTTTTAGTTTAATAATGGAACGTTGAACATATGCCTATCAAGTGGGATTCGTTTTCATGTAGGATAGCTGTTTTTCTAATAGCAAATGACGTTTTCAATCAATATGTCAAATTTGGCCTTTTTTGGCCTTATTTTTAAGAAGATTTGGACTTATTTTGGCCAGGTTAGAGCGTCCAGCATTGCTTTTAGAGCATCCCGTTCACTGCTTATTTTGAAACGACTTCACTGATAACTTCTCCGAAATTAAGAATTTTTTACACTTTTAAATAGGAGAAAACGGCAATGCTCTTTCCTCATTCTCTGGTGTGTTTTGAGGATTTTGTGTTTGTGTGCGTTTTTACTTCTAAATCCTTTGTTTTTTAAAAAGATTTTTGGGTTTAATGTTTTCAATTTTTAAAAATCCTTAATGTATTTTTATGGCATTAATATGACAGAATTCAACTTTTAGAATCCTAGTCTCTTTTAATGTTTTTGTGATGTGTGCATTCGTTTAAAATTATTTATAGGTTTGTAGAATTTTTCATGGTTTAGTGTTTTGAATTTTTATATTCTCTGTAAACAACTTTTAATTTTCCAATACGTTTTTTCACATCTTTAAGATTCACTGATTACAGCTTTTGTTCTGTGCGTGTTCATTATTCACTTTTTCCATGCATTCTGCAACTGAAGTTTTTCTCTGTAGCGTACTTTTCTTTTAAATAAATTAATAAACATTCACGTATACTTCCACATGAGAATGTTACTTACAAAATGCCTGTATTCAAAATTTATTGTATAAAATTGACTGCATCTTTATGTTACTTAATCTATCGGTGTCGATTGGGTCGGCTATCGGTGTCAAATTCTCGAAAGTATCCAAAATTATCTTTTATCCTAATGGTATGTCGCTGTCCTTTTTTAATTTCGACATTTCGATGCCTTCCATGGGTAAGTCGGATCATATCAAGTGAAACAATTCTTTAGGCCATTTTAAAATTAATGATTGTGATGAATCCTGTAAAATGTAACAATTCAAACACCGTTTCGTTTTAAATACAAAATGCTTTCATATGCTACAACGTGGATTAATTTAAACATAAAAGCTTTGCATAAAAAATCAAATATATTAAACTTGCACCTGTTTATTCTAATTGATATCTAGACGATTATTTTGCTTATATATAACTAGTAAACAATTATTTTGTTTATGCTTAAAATCAGTGAATTCGAATAACGATGAATTCTGCAAATATCAAGTTTATGGTAAGAACATATTTTTTTTTTCACACGATTCAAAATGGCATTGATTAGATTCGAATACATCACGAGATATTTTTCTCACTTTTAAGCACGAAATAACAGAATTTTGTTCTTTTAAAATGATAAAATCTAGTTTAAAATGTGTGTTTTTTTTTTACAATTTTTGAAATTATTTTACATTTTTTTTATTTGTGTATAATGACTATTATTTACAATACCGAAACAAAATTAAAATTATTGAGCGAATACAAACCAACTTCTTGCGATATTTACTTTATAAGAAAAATGAATTTTACTTGCAGGATCTTCTTCACGTCTACGTAATATCTTTCATATGCCGAGTTTGTGTTCTAGACGAGATGTTTTTTGCGTTTTCTTCTTTTACAAAATTATTAATGGTTCGATCGATAGTAGTAATATATTGAGCTCTATAAATTTCGCTGTGCCTGCCAGATCTTTGAGGAGCCATAGTTCATTTCAAGAGGTATTTTCTAGATTTAATTATATCAACAATTTCCCTTTGTACAGATTTTATAACATTTTTAACAAGTTCTCTGATGAACTTGATATTTTTAATATGTCTCCTGGCTCTTTTAAATCGAAATGTTTACAACTTTTAAATACATGATGTGTTTTATTTTGCCTTTTTACACTCGAATAATATCCAAATTTTTTTATTTTTATGCCTTTTTAATTTTCCGTGTTCTTATGTATTCGACCATTTTTAAATGTTTTCTATAGGTTGTGCTTAATTTTTGTACTATGTTTTCGCTGCCGTGTTGCATTTTATCTTAAGGGTTGCAATTTATTTTTTAATCAAGTGTGTATTTTCATCTTTAAACTTTTAAACTCCTGTTTTTTTTTTTTTTTTTTTTTTTTTGAGGATTCGGTGCTGTGTGTTTTGACTTTTTAACCTTTGCCTTTTGGAAATGATCTTTTAATATAATGTTTTAATTTTTTAAAAAAATACGACTTTTAGAGTCATAGTGTGCTTTAATGTTTTTTGTGATTTTGTGTTTTCGTTTTTAATTATATATGCGTTTGCAAACTTTTTATGATTTTGTGTATTCTCTGTGTTCAAGTTTTTATTTTCCTAATGCATTTTTTTGTGATTTACTCGTTGTGGTTTTTGTTCTTTGTGTGTTTGTTGTTTATAGCACTCTGTAAATGGAGTTTCCTCTGCAGTGTGCTTTTCTTTAAATAAAATGAATAAATGACTTATTCTTGAAAAAATATATATTGTTTGCGAAAGTGAAAGTAATGTGTATTGAAGATCTAAAGAACATTTTTTTAAATTTAATTTCATCGTTTGTTCCCTAAAAATTATTTCTGCATGAAAGGAATGAAGAAGAAACTATCAAACACAAAAAGAAAAAAATTAAATATATATATATATATATCCTTACTAAGTAGGGAAAAGCATTTTCAAACTTCGACATCTTCTCCTCAAAAAATGGGAATCAAGCGATTTTTCCTCTCTTCATGATTGTGTAAACAGCGGGCAAACATCTGCATCTTTTGTTTATCATCATGTAGAAACATAACATTGTTTGGGAAATGAGGTCGATGTCGTTCGCTTGGACAAAAGATTCCTCCCGTTGCCATCAGGAAACTTTTACTTCTGGGTGTTTATTTTTGACATTTTCTGATCAATTTAACCAAGCCTTTGATCTCCCTAAATCAGGAAAAACCATTTTGGAATTATAGGGGCTGTCCGTAAATGATGTCACACTTTTTTTCAATATTTTTGACCCCCCCCCCTTTGTCACAAAGTGTCACACTTCACCATACCCCCTCTCCCCCCCTTGTCATATGTCACGCTATATTACATAAACATATACTTGCAGTTCAGAAACAAAGCACTACGTTATAGATCGTATTTCAAATTTTATTTTTAAACTTTCACTGTGTTTTAATGACATTGGTCAGCATAATAATAATGATTATATGTGTACTGATTTTGTATGAAGTAAGATTAAGGTTTACAACAAAAACTTAATTAATATACCATAGTAATAAAATATTAATATAAAAGAGAGCGATTGAAAACAGTAGTATTTTGGAATTTGAAATATTTTGCTTTAAATCTTATCTTTGAACACAAAATACTCTTAAACAGATTGAATTTTTTTTAAAAAAACGCCTCAATAAGATCAAACTGTTTGTGCCACTACCAGTTCTACCACTCACCCAGGTGGGGCGACGTATCTTTTGTTGGACATTTCTAGGGTGTGAGAGGGGGAGGTTTTCTTCTAATAATGACGAATTTCTGCTGCTACCATATTCTCAGAACCTACCCTGAATGCCTCTTTCGAAAGGAATATAAGTGAAAAAAATGACATGTGTGTGAAAGTTGTTTTAGCCCCGATTATAAAAATACCCTCAAATTCTGATAATTTCAAAATAACTTCAAAATTTAATCTGCTGATTTTAAATGTTTTTATTTTAACCAAAATGTGTGATGTCACACTTCTTGTTACCCCCTCCCCCCTCCAAGCGTGACATTATTTGTGGACGGCCCCATATTTGTATGTCTGTGAACACAACAACTCAAAAACACAAGCTGGATTCTTGGCATCAAAATTTTATTCCTCTCTACCAAAGGAAAGATATCTAAACTACATACTCGTTTTTTGGTCTTTTTTTAAATATTGCTACGAACATGGAAAGTCGCTTCCCAGCAGGGTTGCCATATTGGCTTTTTTAAGGCTAAATTACGGAAATTTGGCCTTTTTTCAAAGGCCTTGGCTTTAGGAATTTTCCTTTGGCATTAGAATCATTTTTGGCTCTTTTTTGTCCTTTTTCCGGTAATGGCTTTTAGAGCAATTTTTAATACCTTATGTACTTAAATTAATTAATTCTAATTGTAAATTTTTGATATTACACTTTTCAAATTATATATAGTGAGCTGTCAAACGAAATAGCTCCTGAATAGAACAAGGTTGTTTTAAATTTTTTTCACTTAAATTTTAGTTTAATAATAGAGCATTGTCCATATCCCGATCAAGTGGGATTTTTCTTCAAGAAGAATAGCCTTTTTTCTTATAACCAATGAGGTCTTCAATCAGTTTAACAAATTTGGACTTATTTTTAAGAAGATTTGACCTTATTTTTAAGAAGATTTGGCCTTATTTTTCTATTTTCATCTGTCAACCCTGTTTCCCAGCAATGTTAATCTTATGGTTGAGAAGAGAGTTCTACAGGGATATGTATGGGAATACCGGAGGAATAGAGCCATTGACCCCGGACCTTGGCGACAAACTTGGCGATCATTTTGGCGACTTGGCGACAAAATGTAGGATCTCAAAAATACTAGATTTTTTTAATATCTCTATTAGAGGCCGAGATCCGGATTTATCCAGACGATTCCATGCGACGTCACTGCCTGGCGGGAAGACTATAAATAGACCATGCTCGGATCACAGAGCAGTGTATTTGATTGACTTGAGAATGTGTGTTGACCGACTGGGATCGCCTTTGGAGAGCGAAAGTCTTTGGAGTCTCTCTTAAGAGTTTTATCCGCCCTGTGAGCTAGTAAGGTGTTAGACACCGAGCAGTATTGAAAGTGCAGTTGCTGTTCTTGTTAGTGAATTGCTGTCTGTTTGTCTTGCTAAGACACCGAGCGGTATTGAAAGTGCAGTTGCTGTTCTTGTTAGTGAATTGCTGTCTGTTTGTCTTGCTAAGATACCGAGCGGTATTGAAAGTGCAGTTACTGTTCTTGTTAGTGAATTGCTGTCTGTTTGTCTTTCTGAGATACCGAGCGGTATTGAAAGTGCAGTTGCTGTTCTTGTTAGTGAATTGCTGTCTGTTTGTCTTGCTAATCTGTGCAAGTGCTGTTTTTACTGTTACCTGCGCCTCAAGTTTTCCGGAATATTCGTGAATAGTCATTCTCCGTTACCTGCTTGTTGTACTGTTTTCACCGTACATCCACAGGACAATTTTCTTAACAATATACTATACTTTGAAGTACTAAACGTGCCTTATCGTTTAAGTACACTAGAAAGTCAAGGTGGTGAATGTCAAATTAAACGTCAGTTAAGTAAATCAATAAAAATAAATATAAAAAATATAGGAAATACAGTTTGAAAATTAATTTGAAACTGTAGTTCTATGATTAAAATTTCTTTATTAGAACTGTTTTTATTACAAACTAGCTATATACCCGGCTTTGCTCTGGATGAAAATCTTCACATCTAATATTTTAATTAAAAATACTTTAATATAAAGTGCATTTTATCGTCTGAACCTTTTTTTTTATAAATTAAAATGAGAATATCAGTTGAACTAAACGATTTTTAAAGAATGCTGAAAGCTAAATTTCTCCACAAGCTGTTAATATTGTTTAGCCTTCTAGGTTCGTCAGCAGAATTGTAACTGCGCATGCGCAGTGAAGAGATAGTTTTTAATTATTAAAAAATTAACTGTTTAATTAATTGCCACCCTCCTTTATGCCTCATAGTATTTGTCTGCAAAATTTGAAGATAAGTTTTTCAGTAGTTTAGCTTTCTATTGCGTATAAAAAATTCATATAGATTAAATATGTAATAAGAATATTAATTAATTAATTGATCATCGAAAATGATTTCCGAAAAATTAAAATTTCAGTGATGCAAAAATACATCAATAAACAAAGCAGAGTTAATGAACATGCCGTCTAAACTGAATTGCATCTTAAAGAGCATATCTTGTGCATCGTTTTTAATTCTGAATAATTTTCTATGCTCACACAATTTCTTTAAAGATATATTAGCGCCTCTTCTATCGAGTGAAATTCATTGACTATGAAAAACAGCAAAAGATTTTTTTTTCTTCAAAAAGAATTTAGTTCATTATTTTGTTCTTCAAAACACGCACTGTTATTCCGCAGCACTGAACAAAAATGGGGTCCAAAACCCTGTGGAAATTACCACGGACCGCCTTCATTAGAATTTTCTTAAAAAAGAGATCTTTTTTTTTTCTCTCGCCGCTTTAAACGAGCTATCAAAACAAGCTGTCGCAACCGCTGGAAATTGATAGCTGTTGATTTTTTTATAACCCTTAACGCAACGGAAAAGATAAAATTAGTTCATTAGATGTTCACGCGCTTCACATTTTGCCGCTAAAGTGCTTTTTTTTTAACCCCTCTATAGTGAAAAATTGTTTGATTAGTCTAATCGTGACATATTTTCTCCCCCCCCCCCCAAACATGATTTATTTTGGACATTTGCCAGACATTTTTGGTAATGAGGTAAAATTTGCTTAAAGAAATATCTGAGAAAGTTATCAAGTTAATTTTAAATTTAAAAAGAACCAGTCCTCCCTTAGTTTTTTAAGGTTTTCCCCCGACTTTGTAGTTTATAGGGATGTTATAACTAAAATTCTCCTATTCAGAAGATTCTAGAGCCGGTTTTATGGCTCCGAACGGAACAAAATTTCACTAGAATGTAGTACAACTGAGCTCTCTGCAAAAATAACAAAGAAAACGGTATTTTGAATGAAAAGTCTTTACGTTTATAACTGAATTTTGGCAGCGTTTTTAGTTAAGCTAAAAATATCTCAAAGGAACCGTTCAGTTTTTCTTCAGTAATAAAAAAAATTGTGCAGAAGGTCGCCTTAGATAATGGCGCAGCGCCACCTATTAGAGAAATGTTAACATTTTTTCCCCTTTTTTTCATCTTCCCCCCTTTTTTTTTACTTTCTCGTATACGGAGTATACAAAGAGAAAGTATTGTAATCGTCAAAAAATTCGAACTCGAGATTTTGACGAATCTCCACGTTTTAGACCTCCCTGAGTCCCAAAAACACAATTTTGGAATTATGTCTGTTCGTGTGTCTGTGAACACGATAACTCGAAAACTATTAGAGCTACGGGGATGAAATTTAATATGTGGTCTTTAAACATAATTTGTAGGTTTCTATCAAATTTTGGACAAAATCCGTCCACGGGAAGTCTGTCTGTATGTCCGCGGTCATGTGAACACTATAACTCAAAAACTTGAATAGCTAGATGGATAAAATTTGGTACACAGTTTTGTCGTCATGAATGTAGGTCCGTATAAAATCTTGGACCAAATCCGTCAAAAAGAGGAGTTCAAATTGCATATTCATTTTTTATCTGATTCTCATGCGCATGCGCACTGGTAGCAATCTGTGCACGGGGAAGGATTACGTGACTTTGTCCTTGAGCCGGAAAGAGTGGAAATCGGTGCGCATTTAATCGGTATGCATCTCTTTGAATTTGATTCTTTACCTAAATATTTTCTGATAGTCATTGGACCCTGGGTTACAGTAGGTTTGAATTTTTTTTATCCACGCGGGGGGAGGGGAAACATCACCTTTTTTTGGGAAGTGTACGAGAAAGTTTAGGGGAGACCACTACCGATGGTTTTTATTCCTGTTCAGCTTGCGTTGTGCTGTCCTGGAACTTATGCAGCAGTTGAAGTGTTTTTTTTAAAATTGTTAATGATTTTTGGGCCTGTGAAAAATCAAGAATGAATGTTGATACTCTGGCTTTAGCACTTGCCGTAAAATTCAATATGAAGGATATTTCTTGTTCATATATTTCCAGTATATACTTAGAAGACGATACATTGAGAAAAATATTCATATATATATTTTAACTATTCTTAGAAGTTAATGGAACCTTCAAAGCTGAAGTACAGGTTTTTAATATAAATAAACAAACCTGTAAACTCTTCCGTATATTACAACAATACTGTTACAAAGCTATAAAGTTGTTTTCCTGAGATGCTAATCATGGCGACCTTGGTGACAAATTTGGCGACTTTGGCGACAAAACGAATTTTCTAGAAGGACCTCGAACTTTCAACCTATTTCTACTGGTTTCATGAACTTTCTAGAGATTACGTCACTTCCTACGTAATGAAGTCACTTCCTGTTGAAAGGTATAAAAGCAAGCTCTCAAGCCAAGAAGAATCGGTTGGATTTTGATCAGCAAGCAAGCTGGTGAGTTAACAAGAAACCTTTGAGCGCTGTGTTGAGATTTATTGGTGATCTCTGCTGTGAATTTTTATTAGTGCTGTGTTAATACTTGTGCTACGTTTCTTTGCTTGGAATATTTGTAAAATAAAGAGCTTTATTTTTTTAATTCTGCTTATTGGATTGCATTCACGTACACCCACAAGACTATTTCGTTGCAATACTTTTCATAGCTTTAGTTACTGTATTTAAACACACGAACTTTACAGCCATATTAAATACATTTTTGTGTGTTATCGTTGCTATATAACGAAGAGTAAATTTTTAAAAATTGTGTAAAGGAAGACGAATCAAGCCTAAAATATCATCATGTTAAGTGGCTTCGGACCAGAGGTTCGAATCTCCTTTACATTTTTTTTTCTTGTTTTACTTCTATGAATGGCAACAATGAAAAATTTAGAATTCAACCAAGGCGATACTGAATGGTCATAACTATGAATTCTATATTTTTCATTTCGATTATTCTTTAAATTATTCTAATATTTTAAAGAAATATAGTTAAACATGTCACTAGCAACGTATGAAACACGGGCATTCTATTGAATGCCCAGGCATTTTTAGGCAAAGTATGGAAAATGAGAATTATTTCGATATGTTACAGTAAACTCTCACTACAACGATATCCGATACAACAATATATCCCTCTACAACAATACAATGTTGTGGTCCCGGTGAATTTGCATAAAGCATAATGTTAATCTCCCCTCAATATAACGATATTCTGTACAGCAATATACCCCTGTACAACAATGTTTTTACTTTCTCGTGTACGAAGTATACAAAGAGAAAGTATTGTAATCGTCAAAAAATTCGAACTCGAGATTTTGACGAATCTCCACGTTTTAGACCTCCCTGAGTCCGAAAAACACAATTTTGGAATTATGTCTCTGTGTCTGTCTGTGAACACGATAACTCGAAAACAATTAGAGCTACGGGGATGAAATTTGGTATGTGGTCTTTAAACATAATTTGTAGGTTTCTTTCTAATTTTGGACAAAATCCGTCAAAGGGAAGTCTGTCTGTCTGTCTGTATGTTCGAGGTCATGCGAACGCTATAACTCAAAAACTTGAAAAGCCAGATGGATAAAATTTCATACACAGTTTTATCGTCATGAATGTAGGTCCGTATAAAATTTTGGGCCAAATCCGTTAAAGGGCTGACTGTCGGTCTGTATAATCGCATACTTGTTTAACTCCATACGCATGCGTAGTGGTAGACATGCCTGTGCAAAGAAGGGACACTCCGAAAACTTGGCAGTTTGCCAAAAACCAATTCTGGCGGCGATATTTTGTAAGGAAGCAAACATTTAGGGCGTCTCGTTTTACTGGCGTACTGGAAGCAATCGCTGCGCATGCGCAAGCTATTCAGCGAGCAAGGTATTCTCCTGTTTTCTTCTCCGCACGCGGAACTCGCATTGCTAGAGTTTGATAAAAAAAATATATATTGCGAAGTTTTAATACATATGCATCGTTTTGAATATGATTATTCACCTCAATATTTTACTATCACTATAATCTACAATGAAAAACCTTCTGATAGTCATTGCATTCTGTGTTACAGTTGGTTCGAACTTTTTATCAACGCAGGGGAAGGGAAATGACAAATGTTTGAAAAGTATACGAGAAAGTTTAGGGGAGGCCACTCCCACTGGTTTTTTTAAATCTCAACATCATTTTCTTACTCTGTAACAATATTTCATGAAGGATAAGCAAACTGATAATGACGAAAATTCCAAAACTGGCGATGTTTCAGATGCTGAAGAATGTGTTTTGAGCCTTCAGAAGTCTTTAACTGAGCTTGAAGGAAAAGTGGCAAAATGTCTAGAATTAACGTGGAGGAATCTTTAACAGCGGATGATGATCTTATGTTTTTTGCAGGAGTTAGATATAGATAGAAGATAATCTGTCCGAAATCACAGACGAAATGGAAAATGATAATAAAGAGGAGGATGATGATGATACAGATCCATATCAATCTTTATTGACATCCTAGGAACCTCTCGGGCACTTTTTTCAAGCCTTTCATCCCCAAATGATGATAATTTTCGTGCATTAGACCCTAAGCAAACCTTATTAGTTGACTTAACAGTTTAGAAAATGAATAAGCAAACGAAAATATTAGATTTTTTCGATAAATAAGTTTCTCAGGTGTATGTATATAGCTGAATTTTCAAATTTTTGTATGCTTTAACAATCATTAACACTCTGGTGATGCTTTTTTTGCAAAATGTATGTTGTTGTATTGTGTCCACATTAAAAAAACCAAAATTTAAGTTTTTTTATATCATAATTATATCGCCCCTCGATATAACGACACATCCCTCCATAACAATGTCTTTATTTGGTCCCCAAAGTATTGCTGTAACGAGGTATTACTGTATATACGTTCCCTAGGCATTCTATACAATAACAAATTCTATTTAGGTAAAGTATGAAAAGAAGGTTGTGGTAAGGCTTTTATTTTGAAAGAGGTGCATTCTATAGAAATACAAATGTTATTTAGAAAAATATAATATAAGAGTATCTTTTATTCAAAATACAAATGTTATTTAGGAAAATATGATATAAGAGTATCTTTTATTCAAAATACAAATGTTATTTAGAAAAATATAATATAAGAGTATCTTTTATTCAAAATACAAATGTTATTTAGAAAAATATAATATAAGTATATCTTTTATTCAAAATACGTAAAGGAAAATGAAAGCTATTCAAAGCAAAGTTTATGCCTTTCTTATAAACAAAACAAAATAAAATATTAACCTACTTGTTGCATTAAGAAAAGAGATAATTTTATTTTAAAATAAAATTAATTTTATTTCTCATAAAATCGAATAGGCGATGCATTTAATACTTTACCGGTTTGTCATTGTGTAGAATGTCTAGGAAATGTGTGAAGTATTAATTGTTTCATACTTTGCCTAAGTAGGCATTCTATAGAATGCCGGATTTCAAACGTTGCCGGTAGCGAATGCATTATTTGTCTAAGTTAATTTAGCTTAGAGTGGAGACATACTCATTTTTGTTACTTGACAACGTTCCGTCAGCCAATGTTCATCTCTGCCACCACCAGAAGGGGAAATTATTAAAGCTAAAGTTTGTTTTCCTCCGGCCTTGGAACGACCCAAAAAGAGAAATAATTAGCCGCAACACTTCCCCGTATTGTTTGCATCTGCTCGGGCATTCGCTGAACTTCTCTTATTTATCGTTTAGAATAAAGAACGTGTTGTTTGCCCAATTACGGAGGCGATACATGACATTGTGAGACGAAAGAAAAACAGAATAAGGTGTTAACTTATGAAACACATCTGGAGACAGAGAAAGATATATATTCACAAAAATAAATAAATAGACGCCTCGAAAGTAGTGGAAAGTGGTGTCTTCGAAAGCGAATAATAATTTTTTTTCATTCATTTTCTGGGCCTTGTGAACGACCTTGCGAATGGTGAACACAATGCGATAAATCTTTTTCTCTCTGTGTGTATTTCCCACAAACGTTAATAATAACAGACAAGCACAGCATTTAAGATCTTGAAAGTGAAACTGTATTCTTTGTAAGATATTATTAGAAAGGTAGATAAATATGTTTGAGTTACATTTCAATGAAAACTATGAAAATAATTCGGGATGGACCTCGTCATTTTGAACCGCTGTCAGATGAAGACTCTTCGGGCTTTTGGTTGTGGGGGGTGCCGGCTCTGGTTCCGGTACTAATCGAGAAAAGTATTACATAGTATGTCTTTAGTTTTAAATATTTTTATTCCCTTTTTCTTTCTCCTATGGGGGGCGGTGGCCTAGTGGTGAGGCTTCGGCTTCGGAGCCAGAGAGCTCCATGCTCGAAACCCGATTCAGTTAAAGATCCATCGTGCTTGTGGGCCCAGTGCACTTTAAATCAGATGTAAAGGGGGGAAACGCCCATAAAAATTTTGCATCGTCGTGACGAATGTCAAACCTCAAGGCTAAAGCAAATCAAAACTCTTTAACTTTACAGACTTTACTCACCTGACAATAAGAATCATAAAGAACAATACAATACTTTATATAATTTAATAAAAATTACAATGAAATAACTAGCCAAAAAATGTCTTCGACCGCGTCAAAGCTACAAGTAGAAGTGGAATGACTACAAAAATAGGAAAATTTTCGAGCTGTCCAAGCCAGAAAGCAATGTTGAAAAGTTTTTTTTATTTGTTTTAAAGAGGGAAATTAAGAAAAAAACAGTTTTAATGATTTTAAATAATATCAAGAATTCTGGCTTGGCTCTGGGGGCAGTAGCCCGATAGCTTCCCCCCTGAATTCGCCACTGTACGGTTTTAATACCGGAATTGTAAATCTGTATCAAATTTTGAACTAAATTTGTCAACGCGTTAACTGTCTGTCGGTCTTCTGTTTGTGTATGCGAACGTGATAGATCTACATAAAATAATAACTGTTTATCTATTGGTGTGCATCAGTGGCGTAGCGACCGCAAGGGGGAATATACCCCGAGCGCCAGTTCAAGGGGCAATGGTGTAGCTATAGGAGGGCATGGGGGCGGTCCG
Source organism: Araneus ventricosus (assembly GCA_013235015.1). Classification (NCBI taxonomy): domain Eukaryota; kingdom Metazoa; phylum Arthropoda; class Arachnida; order Araneae; family Araneidae; genus Araneus; species Araneus ventricosus. The sequence goes on from BGPR01003537.1 coordinate 23,145, forward strand.
CCCCGGGAAGAACTTCGAAAGACTGGGCAAAATCAGACATGTTGGGAAACAATTTTATAATTAAGAACAGCATCGGCACTTGTTCAATCATTCATATTTTTCGCCCTTTTTTGGTAAATTGCTGGTATGTGAAAGCAAATCTGGTGGCATTTAGTATACTCAAGAAGTAACTACATGCCAAATTTGATAGCTCTGTGCCCAAATGCACTGTAAAGCGTTTTAAATAATTTTTTCATCACGCATGTCGCACGACGCATCATGCACGGATAGTATACTAGCTTATAAACATCATCATGTTAAAATCCATGGGTATAATGTGAAAAAAACTAATAATTACAGTCAGTGAATAAACACAGTTTTTAAAAGCACGCTTTTATTATTGTTCTAAAAAGTAGAATTTTTTAAAATTATTTTATACTTTTTAATCTTTAATCTTAAATTTAAGACTCCATGATATTATAAATATTATGGAATCTTGAAATTCATATTTTTTCAAATTTGCTAACAGGTGGCGCCATGCGTATGGTGTCATAGTTTAATTTAATTAATTGATTAACAGATAATTATATTCTGAAAAAAATTAAATTAGTGTATTGTGATCGAAAACGCTCAGGTGTACAAAATTTCGGAACTGTAGCACGTGAGGATTTTTTTAGAGAAAAAAAATCCACTTAATTTTCAATTTATTTACTTTCTAAGCAAAACCAAATTGGTACCTGTGAGATTTGCTTTGTAATATACAATGGCTCTGTTGGAATTCAAATGAAATTGTTCAGTCACTGAATGAAAAGCATCTCATTGGTTTATTTCATGACGTAGCCGAAGTTACGGCACTAGTCGAAGTTGATTGGTTGTTACAATCTATATATATTGTTCATTTGTGTTTTTAAAACAAGCAGTCGAATGGATGGCTGTCAGTGAGTGTGTAAGCTGCAAGACAGCAGCATGTCTTTTTTTAAGTAAACTGGACTAAAGCTATTTTGTATTTTAAACTGCCTGGTATCTGCGTTATTCTGCAATTTACACTCACGACATGCCAACAGGCTCTAAGATGATATTCTAATTTACAAAATTCTATAAACTGTAGCAAATACTTCTTTTATTATTAACAAATTATTTCACATATATAACTAAATGTCAAAGGATAATATCAGCATCAGGACCAGATTATTTGGTGTTTACTGATGGAATCATGATTCATTGCCTTTATTTAAATATTTCAAAAGAGAATTTAAAGGAAGTTTTTTATTACTGAAAATCCACTCTTAAGAATGTTTTTTTTTTTATATAATTTACTTTATATAATTTTACTCTGTTGAATTAAAGAATGGTACTATTTAGCAAATAAACGATTAAAAATATTTACTTTATCCTTTTTTTTCGGCATTAAAATCGTTTTCTGTCAATTCGATAGCAGCATAGATGACAAAGTTACTTAGCGACATTTCACCTTTTGTAGTTAATTTTAAAATATTTGAATTGTCTATAAAACAAATTATACAATAAATTACATAATATTTAATAATTAATGAATAAGTGAAAACTTAAATAATTAGGTAAATGAGATAAATGCAAATGGAATAAACCATCTCACAGCTCACTTTATTTTTTACAAATGAAAATAACAACAGTAGCTTATATTATTTTATCAATGAATGCGTAATATATAAAAATATTTTGAATATCTTTTTCATATCGGTGTGCATTAGAACACACTTGCCACAACAAAAATTTATTCCATATTTTATGCCAAAGAAAAATAACGCTCGAATGTAACAATACTTATGATAAATGGAAAACTTTCATTAACGTACTTCTGTACATAATCAAACCAAATGATTTCCACGGAAAATCGTTTTCTTTCTATTTTAAGCATTCTAAATTTGACGCGTTACGTAATATAACATACTACCGCAAATACTTCATTTGGACATTCAAACGAAAATAAAATAACAATAATGAAGGTTTAATATAAAGCAAAAACATGATTAATGATTATTATTCTTGTAACTTACGAAACGTTCCTAGTTAAGCGTATCTTCAATATTCTCAATTAGAATTGCATTCAGAAAGGATAAAGAATATTTTCATTGCGCCATTTTGAAAGCAATTAACAAACAGAAAACGAAATCGTTTGGTTGCGCAAATTAATTGAGATTCTTGTACCTTTAAAATAATGGAAAGCGTGAAATATTCTTTTGATTATTTTACCAGTAATAATGGAAAACTGCTGAATCATTGTAAATGAAAAACATTTTATGGTTTTTCCTGACAGTATAATATGCTGTCACTTCGATATAATTAAAATTAAATTTAAAATCAGTTGAAACGAGAGACTGCGAAAAATATCATTTCTATATGTAATTACTGAAGTTTTAAGTTGGATAATGGCTTAAGAGATTTTAATAGCGAATAAATTTTTGCTTTGCAGAAAGGAAATACTCTGATTACATTTCAAAGCACAGGGCATATTTACAAAATATGGGATTGATAATATATTGTACCATTAATTTAATATATTTCACCAAATGATAAAATTTAACGATACTTATTGTTACCCAATGGCATTACTTAACTTTTAATGATATATATGCACAGAACATAAAGTCCATTGTTCCTTAATCCAATGTGCTTAAATATTTATATACAAATTTTATCAGTTTCATATTTTAAATGCTATTTGTTTGCTTTAAAAAACTCCGAGCTTTCACTGCCAAGTCTCTTTTGTTTCCTTTCAATCGAGTTTTTCGATGAATGATACTAATAATGAAGCTCCAGGATTTTAAAACAGCAAAATGTCATTTTGATGTCTAATTTCTTTATTTATTCCTTTTAACACAACAATAGTCTAAAAGCAAATTTTATTTCAAAACGAAGATCTAAAAAGAATGAAAATCCCAGATTTCTTCGAGTTAAAGAAATGATTAACTCAGTACAAGAACTTCTTAAATAACAGAAACAAAATTATGTGTCTCATAATCAATCACAAATTATTTCATTGCGCTATAGAGAATCTGGCAGCACTGATTTAATCGTGTGCTTACGTCTTCAATGCTGCGCTGAATGTAATCTTTAAGAAGATCTCCGTCGGCAAATCTGAACACTCACGTGAAAGAGAAGATTTGGTGGTCATTTGTGACTTCTAGCTAAAATTGGATATCTTAAAATTTTAAATATCATCTTGTTATTACAAAGTTATCTCAAAGTTGCGAAATTTTTATATGAAAAGTAGTATACGTATCTCAACTTTCTATACCAAGTTACAAGGCGATTGTCGTAAAGTTCGTGAATTGAACATATAAGCGCAAAGCAGCTGTAGTTAGAAGACAAAACGTGGTTCAAAAACAACGTGCCGTTGGTGCAACTCGATGATCAATAAAGCTTAAGAAATGATTATGATGTTGGACGTGATCGAATGCGGTTGCTTCTAAAAAACTTTTTATACGATAGACGATTAGTTTAAAACGACTGGATTAAGTTAATGATAATAAATGAGTGTAAATATTTACATATTGTTACGAATCTGTAATGCTGTTTTCCTGCCATGTTAGCCTTATGGTAGAAAAGAGGGATTTACAGAGATTCGTAATGGAATGGAAGCCAATGACCCATGACTATGAAGACAGATTTGGCGGAGATATAGAGATCTTTCTAGAGAATTCTATAAGACGTCACTCCCTGTCGGAAAGCTATAAATACCCGGAGGTTCTGAAACGAGTAAAGGCCCTTGGAATCTCTTTGGAGTCCTGTCCGCAATGCGTGTTGGTCAGCTCTTAGACGCTGAGCGCTATTGAAAGTGCTGTTTCTGTTATTATTATTGATTTTCTGTCTGCTTGTGTGGCTAATTTGTACAAGTGTTGTTTTTCTTGTAACCTGAGCTTCGAGTTTTATGGAATATTCATGGAATAAAGCGTCATTTTCCATTATCCTGCTTGTTGAACTGTTTCCATCGTACAACCACCTGAGGATTTTCTTAATACTATATAATCTAAATTCTAGTTACTAAAAGTCTTTGAAGGCTAATGTCTTATGTATTGCGAACTCAAACTCTATGATAAAGTAACAATAATTTGAACGAAGAATGGACGGCGAGTTAAACCTTAAATAAAGTCTCCGGGTTATTTGCAAATAAAGAAGAAGGAAAGAAGATTCAATATATATTAAAAAGGTAATTTGGTATTTTCGTAAAACTTGGCTCATATTCTCCAATGTCATGCTGTTAATACGGAAGTACTATTTATTATTATATATTTAAATTCAACAAGAAGTAAATGTCAATCTCCAAGTTTAAACCACCATTAACAATATTCCAGATTATAGTGAAAATAATCCTGCATTGTATCTTCAACAGAAAAGTTGTCCTTTACTACGTATGGCTACTACAGAAGACAAATTAATCCAAAGCAAACAAATAAAGGACCAATACAAACATATCTACAACTATTTACTAAGTTTTGGAACATTGAGGAGATGAACACAATTTTTCCGCGCCATAAAACATGTAGAACAAAAATATATTTTGCTGTAAAAACAAGCAAAATAATTAGAACCACTCTTAGTATGTTAATGAACACCCTAAAAATACACAACGCAACATTTTCATCTATTTTGGTAGTTTCTCTTCGAAGAAAAAAGAAAGAAAAAATTAAGGGAACCGCTCTTGCATATCGTGCAAACGATATGTAGGAGCAAAAAAAAACTACTCAGCACGTGCAAACAGTTTTTCGTCGCTTGAATTTTTAAACAAAAGTTTAGGACTCGTTTAAGAATTAATCGCCTCTTGTCGAAAGCGGTTACTTTTAGAATTTGTTACATAAATAAATTGCTGCGGAAGCGAAGCGCAGTTTTTCCGAAGATAACAGAAAATAGCTTCAGTGTCTGGTTTTCCGTGCTAAAAAGGAATTTAGAGGCAGGCAAGGAAATAATTTACTGAGTATCGCTAGGTTATGAGGAAAAAATCTTGCTTCACCTCATCAGAATTTTTTTGAATTTAAATAGAATTTTTCAGTTTGCTTGGTTAAGAAGAAGCAGATTAGAATTTATTGTTGCTGAGAAGGGGCATTTCCTCGTAAATGCTAAGCTAAATGAATAGCTAAGAAGAAACTATTCAGAATTTAACTGTTGTTGAAAAGGGAAATTTCCTCGCCAGTGTCATGGTCATGGGCAGACGCATTAGAATTTAGTTGTTGTTGAGAGGGGACATTTCCTCGTAAATGTTTGCTTGGTTAAGAAGAAGCAAATTAAAATTTAAGATCTGTTGAGAGGGGACATTTCTTCGTCAGTGTTAGCATGACTAAGAAGAAACACCCTAGAATTTACTTGTTGTTGAGAGGGTACAATTTCTCGTCAGTGTTTACATGGTTAAGAAGAAACAATTAAATTGAGATTTAATTGTTGTTAAGAGAGCACATTTCGTCGTAAATCAAAAGGCTAAAGAGAATGTGGCGATAAAATTTAGTAGAAAAGCTTATAACAAATTTAATTTAAGTTAATGGGGAAAAAATACCGGTGCAGCAATGTTAATAGAATTTGGGGTTATAGAAGTTTGAATAAGAGAAAAAAAAGCGCACTAATTGTAAGTTTTCGAAAATGTTGATTGGTTCGGGCATAACGTAATGTGTTTTTAAGTTGAAACTAAACACGACTTAGGAAAAAGCAAACGTTCACGTTTGAAACGGGAGTTTCGAGTTGACACGTCTTCTGCTAACTGCTGGAGTTTTTCCGAAGATGCGATAAAAGACGGCACGAGGTAATTTTCTGGAACTTTCTAGATCGTAAGCATGTAGCTCTTCTAGAAGTCCATTACGAATCTAAGCTCCTTTTTGTAAAATTTTGGCCGAAATATCTTTTACACGGTCCAAACTGGTTTGATTTTAAGTAATCATGTACGATCTTATTCTGCCACACCTTGAAGCATCCACAACTACTAGTTGTTGATAAATAAATAAAGTATATAAACAGAAATTTAGAAAGAAGGAAATAATTAGTTATTTAAAAAATTACAAAAGAAAACAAAAAGAGTTAAAAAGGCATAAATAATGTATTTTACTACAGGTAACTCATTTTCCTTTAAGCTAATTCATCCAGGTAGGTCATTTTAGGATAATCCTATTATATGAAAAATAAAAGAAGGGAGGTAATGAAAATTCTTCAGAAGCTTTTTAAATATTAAATCTTGTTTTTTACATGAACTAATAAATAAAAAAAACGGATCAATAATGGACATTTCTTTTGAATCTAAATACTTTTTCCGTCCCTAATAAAGAATCGAAAATTCTGGATAAACTGGGTCATCTGGTCACTTTCGGTTCCAAAAGTAGAGTAGAAAATTTCGCTTTTACTTCACCTTCATTTAAAATTAGCCTGCTTTATATAACTTTATTAGAGCTTAAATCTAGTTAATATTTTTTAATGAAGTATTTACTTAAAATTAAGATTTGGGACATTTCGAAACATTTAAATCAAATGCTGACAGGGTTTTAATCTGGTACAAATAGTCAATATTAAAATTTAAAAAAAGAAAAGAAATTCGTATTTCTAGTTTGAAGCATCGTAACATAAAGTTATCATATAAAAGACATAATTTATTTTATCGTCTATGTTTGCATAATATTATTTCGCCGTCATTTCAAAATCAAGTTCCTAAAATTATATCAAAATAATACAAAATGTGAGATTCTTCCACTAAATTTGAAACAAAAGTACGCAACAGGTCTTGAAAATTAAACATTATTGGAATGTAAATTTACTAATTTTTTAAAATTAATGGCTATACTGTGGAAGCCGACTCCCCAATTAAATAGAATACTGAGCATTTCAATAGTGAATGAATGGTAAAAATCTAATTCATTCAATAACTGGCATAAAAGTGTATCAAAACTTTATTTTTCCAATCCGAATTGCTATTTCAGGAGCTCGGACATCATCAGAACATCAATTTATTTGAAAATCACTCCATAAAATGCATTATCCTTTCTCCTGTTCTTTTCCACCCATCGACGAAAGACTTTAAGAAACATAAAAGATGATTCATATGAATCCCGTGAAAGAAAATCCATTAAAATGACGATCGTGTACGAACGCAATAATGCGAATAATTTTGAAAAGGAAACAACAAAAAGTTTTGAAGCAAGAAAACACATTCTAGCTATAAACTTCATGAACAGAAGTAATAGAAGTAAAGGGGAAATGTTGTTTCTCGAAATGTTTCTTTACGAAAAATGGTGTTCGTTTTAGAAAGTCTGTAATAAAATGTGTGACTGAATTATGAAGTGGGATGTAAAAGTTGCTACCAATTTGAGCTTACTTGTTCATTTTTAT
>BGPR01003537.1:56316-70632 GCA_013235015.1 Araneus ventricosus
AAATTGCATTTTCAATGATGTCAATTAAGTTGTTGTACAATTTTTTTCTCTAATTTTAATAAATTTTAAAAAATACTTTTAGGCATAATTTCCAGCAATACTTTTCATTGTTTCAATGAAATTCAAAACGTTTATTTGGTATTATTATATTTATTTGTCTGTTTCTCCTCCATTGTTAAAAGGTATTATCTTAATGTTTAATGCTACGCTTTAATTATTTTTATCAATATGGTTTAATTCAGAAAACATGCTTCTGGAGGAAAAATGTCCCGTGCCATTTTAATGTTGAAATCAAATGCATATTTTGCATGAGGAACGAAAATGTGAAGTTGGCGCCGACCATCTGCAATTACAGTAGAGTCTCCCTACAACGAAGTCTCCTTACAGCGAATTTCTCCCTATAACGAAATTTTTAATCGGAACGTTAAATAACATTCAAAATATTCTCCATATAACGAAGTGCTGTTTCTGGAACCACTCGCATTGTTCATTCCAGCGATAACACATAACAATAGAATGCTATGTGAAGGGTAATGCAGTTGTGGGGACCTGGGTTTCTACAGAGGGAGCAACATTTCTCCGGTCAAGATTCCAAGAATCGGGGTGGAAACAGCAAATGGATGTGACAATACGCATTTTATGTTTAACCATACTAGTACATATTATTCTCTAAATTGGTGAATTGTCTTCACTTTTGAGTATTTTGTTTATGCAATAAAAATTAGTATAATTTTAACAAATTTATAATAAATATTACTTCCTTTTTAATTGAAAGTCATAATTAAATATTTTTGAACTTATCGCATATACTAAAAGGTTTGTAACATTTACTTAAATAACTGCAAAAATCTCTAATCTCCGTATAACGAAATCTTCTCTATAGCGAATATTTCAACTGGAACCAAGCGATTTCGTTATAGGGAGATTCCACTGTAGATCTTACATGTCACGGACAGCTATTTGACTCCCTTATGGACGTTCATGCAGACAACGAACAGAACAAGCCACTGAAAGAACATGGGTTAAATGTCTATCACAATTTGAAATTTAAAATTACTTTGTTAAAGGGACCATGAAAATAAAATTATGCATATGAGATTCAACTGAAATTATATTCCCATCGAACAAGCTGTATTTTAAGCTGTATAGTATTTTAAACAAATCTTAACAGGTAAGCAACGTATCCTTAAAACTATATTAACGACAATTTCCAGAATGTGTTTTTATCATGTTGTAGAAGTTACAATTCACTGCCTTCTCCTTTTTACGGTAGGTGGCGCTACTAGAGCCATCCGGGTTTTTCCCATGATGCCTCTCTCTCTTCTTGAGTGTGTACTTGTCTTGTGAAGTTGTTCCCTGTCTTGCGTCTTGTACCTTTTAATGTACTGTGTCGTGGAACTTAGCCATCTGATAAAAATGGTTCCTGAAATTGAATTGATTCTTCAACAGCGGCATTCCATATAAACATGAGTCTCGTCCCTCTACAATGTTTTATAAAGTTTTATTACCGCTACTGTTTAATAGGGAGACTTGCTGTCACCAGACTTGTTTCTGATTTATTTTATTTGACAGCTCACCACGAAACATTTAAAGACATTAAATATTTAAACACGAGGATTGCCAGTCGAATTTAGCAGCTCGGTTTTAAGAGCTTTTTTAAAGAAAAGGTATCTCCTTGATCTCAGGTAATTTATTACTGCAAATATTAGTTGTATATAATTTTCAGGTCGAATAACAAAAGTAAAAAATAATTGCATAACAATTTTCTTATATGGAAATCTAAGTATAGTAATCAATGGTAACGAACAGACAAATATAATGAATTATTAATTAAAATAAAAACCAATCAAACGATAAAATATTTTTCCACTCCATAAACGACCAAATGATTGGGAAAAAACCAAAACGTCGAATTTTTTTTTTTTAATTTTTACCTATTAAAACGCTAAAAATAAGAAAAGAAAATGTTTATATAATTAACAGACAAGTTTATTTCCCTTTTTGTTTCTTTTTCCATACTTGGTTATATTTTTAGTTGTATTCTAGCATTTATTTCTTTTATCTGTATAAACTCCTCTTCTATCTTGCGGTTGAACTGTAACAATTTTATTTCCTAGCAGACTGTTTGTTTGGAACGCATCGAGGTAAAGCGAACACAGCCAGACTTGCGATAAGATCAGTGTTCTTTCGAGTAAACGCAGAATCAATATTACTTTTGTTTAATCTCGCCAATCGATTCCTTTTCTACAAATAATACTTCTTCTCTTTCACGACCACAAGAATCGGTTTTCGATGAAAATTGTCAGCCTGAAAGGTCTCTAAGATGTCTTCGGTATTTGCTTGAACTCTCATCTTCAAAGTGACACAATTTTCCATCATTCTCAGATGTAAGCCGATAGCAGTGAAGTTTCTGATGATGTATCTACCATCTATACTTATAAAAGACAATGTTTGTGTGTGTGCGTGTGTGTTTGTCTGCGATGTCCAGACGAATCTATCGCACTTACAGCCATGAAATTTGGCACACAGGTAGTCGTAATGGCGACTGAATGCAACTCGAAGCCGAAATTTTAAAATTTAATCTAGAATTTTTTTATTTAATGTTTTGCGTTGTTTTGGTTGATTTTTCGCACTAATTTCTCAATAGAATGGTTTCGAATAATTTTACGACAAAAATAGATACACCATCGGAAAGAGCACGCGATTTCCGTTCCAATGAAGTTAGTTTTGAATTTTTAACGTAATTTACTGAATTTTGAGAAATTTTAAAAAAATACCCAGTTTTGCCATTGCAATGTTACTTTTGTTTTTAAATTTGTTGCATCCGACTGTCTAATAACACTATTATTTTCAATTTTTTTCAGCTTATAAGTAGAACGGTTCTGTCGGATTTAAAACAACAACGGTTAAAACATTTTTTCAAGTTTTTTTTTAAATTCATTTTTTTCTGGGCAGTTGAGAGTTATTTTTATGGAGAGAGTTCCTCGCGCGGCACTTCTTCGGAACGCAGATGGCTGTGTGATTGGTTGAAGAGAAGGTAACGTCATAACCTTGAATTGAATGACTGATTATTATTTTTGGCAGTATCTTAACGTATTTATTTATCGCGCATACTTAGCTTGCAATATAATAATTTTCACGTTGCAGTTTTTTAATATTGTTTTGGATTAACTTTTCTACAAATAAAATGCTATTATCGCGAAAAAAAAATAAGCGGGAAAATCAATAATGTGTATCTTTTGTTTTGATTTTCTTTTCAAAACTTTTTCATGTCATTGTGAGAGTTTTTTTTTTTTTTCATTTTGTTGAAGTCCTGATTCCACGGGCAACGCCGTGCGCGTACTGCTAGTACATAAATAAGAGGACTGAAAAAAAAAGCGGCACGCGTTCAATATTGCAATCATTATTTGATTTGCAGCGACTCATAATTTTATTATAATACTGTTCTATCTATTAAAAAATTTCATTTGTCATAAGCAGAATTTTAAATAATATCTACCTTCTATTCTTAACAATGCTATGCAAAATCAGCAAGCGAAAACTATTCGTGAAGTCACCTCAGTAAAGTAATTGGGCACTTTATTAAAAATACTAGCAGTACTCGCACGGCGTTGCCCGTGGAATTGACGAAAAGCTCCGAAGGTTATGACGTCACCTGCCCCTTCAACCAATCAAATTACCCGTAACGTTCCGGAGAGGAAGGAAGCCTCGCTCGAGAAAAATAACTTTCAACTGTCCAGAGAAAAAATAATTAAAAATAAACGGGAAAAGATATTTTAACCGTTCTTGCTTTAAATCCTACAGAACCGTTCTAATTATAAGCTGAAAAAAATTGAAAATAATAGTGTTATTAGAAAGTCGGATGCAACAAATTTAAAAACAAAAGTAACATCTCGATCTCAAAACTGGCTATTTTTTAAAAATTTCTCAAAATTCAGTAAATTGCGTTAGAAATTCAAAATTAATTTCATTAGAACGGAAATCGAGTGCTCTTTCCGATGGTGTATCTATTTTTGTCGTACAATTATTCGAAATCATTCTATTGAGAACACAAAACATTAAATAAAAAATTTTCTAGATTAAATTTTAAAATTTCGGCTTCGAGGTGCATTCAGTCACCATTACGACTACTTGTGTGCCAAATTTCATAGCTGTAAGTGTGATAGATTCGTCTGTACATCGCAAACACACACACACACACACAAACATTGCCTTTTATAATTATAGATGATAAAATGAAAGATTCTGCTCAGTCGATGTAGGAGAAGATAGGTTGGGCCGATATCAAAACTTAAATTCTATTAAACATTTGGTCCGTAAAACAGGCAAATTGCGACGTAAATGGTAAGAAATCTTTTCAAGAGAAACTGCTGCGTGGTAACGGTTAGAGAACCAGTGTTTATATTCAGGTATCCTAAATCAATTATTTTAACAAAAGACAAAAAGGCCTTACACTGTTTTAAAGTAAGTAGGAAAATATGTTATTATATCCTCAGGTAGGATTTTTGTTGGCTACAATTTACTATAAAAATTTCATTAAAAATAAGGTTAGGGGAATTTTTTTGTTGTTGTTGTCCAAAAGTTCCCTAGATTGGACCACAAACGGTTGCTTAAATTAGACCGTTTAAATCAATAGGATTAGCATCTTAAACTACAGGAATACTCAGAAACCATTAGTAATCCTCATAAATTGTAACAAGTCAAAGCAAAAAAAAAAAAAAAAAAAGCAGCGGGAGTGTTATCCCCTAAACTTTCTCGTATACATCTCGAAAAAGGTGCTGTTTCCCCTCCCCCCGCGTGGATAAAAAAATTCGAACCTATTGTATCCCAGCATCCAATGAGTATCAAAAATATTTAGGTAAAGAATCAAAATTCAAAGAGATGCGTTCCGATTAAATGCGTGCCGATTTCTACTCTTGCTGGCTCAAGGACAAGTCACATAATCCTTCCGCGTGCACAAATTGCTACCAGTACGCATGCGCATCGAGAATCGGATGAAAAAAAAGCGCGAAGCAGGACTCAATGAATATCGTGCACAGAAGATTGCGTCCAGTACGCATGCGCGTGGAGATAGCGGATTTGTTGGAAATGCGATTATACAGACCGACAGACAGTCAACCCGTTGACGGATTTGGCCCAAAATTTTATACGGACCTACATTCATAATGATAAAACTGTGTATAAAATTTTATCCATCTAGCTTTTCAAGTTTTTGAGTTATAGTGTTCACATGACTTCGGACATACAGACAGACAGACTTCCCTTAGACGGATTTTGTCCAAAATTTGATAGAAACCTACAAATTATGTTTAAAGACCACATACCAAATTTCATTCCCGTAGCTCTAATAGTTTTCGAGTTATCGTGTTCACAGACAGACACACACACACACAGACAGACATAATTCCAAAATTGTGTTTTCGGATTCGGGGAGGTCAAAAACTTGGAGATTCGACGAAATCTCGAGTTCGAATTTTTTGCCGATTACAATACTTTCTCTTTGTATACTTCGTATACGAGAAAGTAAAAACAAGTAGTGGAATTTTTTGTAGTTTATTTATCTTTTTACAACAATGTACAGTAAAGCACCGTTTATTCGACTTTCAAGGGACTCACCTAAAACGACGTATAATTGAAAAGACGTATCATCGAAATTTGCTAAACATCTTTGATTATTACAAATTTAATGCTGGTAATGCAAATATCACTTCATCTTTGCCCTCTGTTTCCTCACAAATGATGCGTATCCTAAGTTTCTATACTTTTTGATCCAACATTTAACGACTTTCGTGTCCTTTCACTTTTTTACTCTCTCGTATACGAAGCATACAAAGAGAAAGTATTGTAATCGTCAAAAAATTCGAACTCGAGATTTTGACGAATCTCCGCGTTTTAGACCTCCCCGAGTCCGAAAAACACAATTTGGGAATTATGCCTGTCTGTCTGTGTGTCTGTGAACACGATAACTCGAAAACTATTAGAGCTACGGGGATGAAATTTGGTATGTGGTCTTTAAACATAATTTGTAGGTTTCTATCAAATTTTGGACAAAATCCGTCTAAGGGAAGTCTGTCTGTCTGTATGTCCGAAGTCATGTGAACACTATAACTCAAAAATTTGAATAGCTAGATGGATAAAATTTGGTACACAGTTTTATCGTCATGAATGTAGGTCCGTATAAAATTTTGGGCCAAATCCGTCAACGGGCTGATTGTCTGTCGGTCTGTATAATCGCATACTTGTTTAAATCCATGCGCATGCATAGTGGTAGAAATACCTGTGTAAAGAAGGGACACTCCTAGAACTTGGCAGTTTGCCAAAAACCAATTCTGGCGGCTAGATTTTGTAAGGAAGCAAACATTTAGGGCGTCTCGTTTTACTGGCGTACTGGAAGCAATCTCTGCGCATGCGCAAGCTATTCTCCTGTTTTCTTCTCCTCACGCGGAACTTGCATTGCTCGAGTTTGATAAAAAAAATAAATATTGCGAAGTTTTAATACATACGTATCTTTTTGAATATGATTCTTCACCTCAATATTTTTACTATCACTATAATCAACAATGAAAAACCTTCTGATAGTCATTGCATTCTGGATTACAGTTGGTTCGAACTTTTTATCAACGCAGGGGGAAGGGAAATGACAAATGTTTAAAAAGTATACGAGAAAGTTTAGGGGAGGCCACTCCCGCTGGCTTTATTAAAATTAATAATTTACCATTGTGCATCAAAAAATGCCCAGGTAGTCCAAATTCGGAGACGCTCCCTGTAACTTATTCAGACTGATTTCAATTCGATTAATCGTAGCATTACGATTTGTTAAACCTTTTTTCGTAAATTATTTCTTTTCTAATTTCTTTGCTTCTGACTGATTTGGCAAATTATTTTCCTTATTTCTAACGTTATTTTATGAACTTTCCTAACTCTGTGAAAATTTTATTATAAAATCCTTTACCGATTGTTCTATGCATTGAAGCATTCTAAATTTGTAATAGCAAATGCCTACAATAGTCCCACTTCCTTTTATCACAAATTAGCAGTACGCGCACGGCGTTGCCTGTGAAATCAGGACTTCGACAAAATGTGGGAGAAAAATGCCCACAATGACACGAAAAAGTTTTGAAAACAAAAACAAAGGATACACATTATTGATTTTCCCGCTTATTTTTCTTCTCGACAATGACACAAATGTAATAACGTCACCAGAAGGAATCGAACTATAGAAATGCATGCTGGGAATGAAAGAATATTACGTCACCTCCTGCGAGGAAGCAACAATGCATTCTGGGATCGTCTCTCACTAGCAAAAAAACTGTTTGAACTTATCAGTGAAAAATTAATTTTAAAAAACGGAATAAAATATTTTAACCATTCTTATTTTAAATCCGACAGAAATTTTCCAGTTATAAGCTGAAAGAAAATGAAAATTATAGAGTTGTTAGAACGTCAGATGCGAGAATTTGAAGAAATCCTTAACAAAAAATACCATAAAAGTGACTATTATTTAAAAATTTCTCAAAATTCAGTAAATTATGTTGGAAATTTTCAAAACAAACTTCATTAGAACGAAAATTGTTTTTTCTATCCGATGGTGCATTGATTGTTGTTCAACGATCATTAGAAAAGATACTACATCCGTAAACGTGCCAAAAATGACCCAAAACAACACAAAACATTAAATAAAAATTTTTCTAGATTAAATTTTAAAATTCTGGCTTCGAAGTGCATTCAGACACCATTACGACTACCTGTTACCAAATTTCATGGCTGTAAGTGCGATAGATTTGTCTGGACATCGCGGGCACGCAAACATTGCCTTTTATAAGTATAGATAACGTTAGCCGTGATCTGTATCAGAATTTGAAATCAAGTCGATAAGTGTTTCATCGCTGAAGAGCAGAAAACAAATCGAAAGGAACCCAATAACATGCTGACGTAATACTCTTCAATGCGCAGCACCAATTCAATTTCGGAATCCATTACAGATCTTGACGGAGAAAAAGGGCTTGATGCCCTAGCACAGAGTAAACCAAAGTACAGTTAGATGTGGCATGACATGCGCAATTATGCTTGCCGTGTGCAGATTCCATTCATTTAAATTTCAGTGTAATAAACAATATGTAATTCAAATTAATGCATTATGTAACTGCAAAATCCATGAATTAATAGGTAAGAATGTTCACCTGGGATTTAAATACATCTTCATAATTGACCGACCGAAGTGAAATCCTGGTTTAATTCGACCACTTTTATTTGCGTCTATCTGTAAGTTTGTTTGTTACGCAGTCACAACCAAACGCATTGTTCGTTTTCCTTCGAATTTGACACGAATGTTCCTTGAAGTCATTAAAAACAATGTATGTGTAAATATTTTAATTTTTTTTATTCCGATTCAAGACGGTGGCAAATTTAATGGCTCCTTTTCATGTAATGTGTAGCTTTTTTCAACGATTCTAGCCAAACGGAACATAATTCATAATGCAGCTAAAAATACTTATTTCAGCAAATGACATTTAGTTGTAATTTTGTGAATACTGATGAAAGCAGAGACTTGTGTAAATAAATCATATTCTGAAAACTTTTAAATACTGCCAGATCTACTGTTTATAGAACTGCTAGTTTAAAAACTGAAAACAAGGACTGTTACGGAAGGTATTCGTAAATTATAAAAATATTTGAGTACATTTTACAGATGGGTCAAATGATAAAAAAAAAAGCAGCATAGGTAACCCTTACATGATATACTTGGTAATGTCATAGAAACGAATAAAACACTCTTGCAGAAGACGGAAAATGCCAGTAATGCCGAAAACGAAAGAGGGAATTAATTTGTTTAGTCATTTTCTCACGAAAATGTTGTTGACGATTTTGTGATAAATAAATTTTTAACAATATCAAAAAGCCATTAAAGTTGTATATATATTTGTTTAAAAAAACATTCAATTGCAAATTATAATTTTTAAAAGCACTTACACACAATGAGCTCTTTCTTGTGTTTAGGCAGTTCCGTAGCCTATCTAGAAAGAAATCGTCCAGCAATTTTGCATAAAACTTCGAAGTATAGTTCTTTTTCTATTGAAACAAATGACTTACATTTTTATTCAAAGTAAAGCATCCGCCTTGATTTTGATCTGAAGAATGATCAGCAGAAATCTAATTCCATGAACATTAATCTCAAAAGGTGGCATTTTATCTCAATCCCAGACATAGCAACGTCGCTATTCGATAGAACTTCTTTTGATGGATAGCTGGCACACCGAAATTCCTTTACTTTATGCTTTTATTCCATTCGATTAATAGCTGGAACAAAGTTTAAAATGTTTGATTCTATTTCCAAAGAAAATTCTCTGAAAAATAGTGTCCTATCATAAATTCTGAACTATAGTAAAGTATAGGGAAAATATAAAATTCGAATGAAAAATAATATTCATCATTGCTCTTGCCTAGTATAAAACTATTCGAAGCACTTGCATGTCGACTAACTTAAAAAGAACCTCAATAAACTGAGCCTAGTATTTTTGCAAAATTCTAAAAAACATCTATGCGAAGTCTTATTTTTAAAAATACCAAGCGGGGATCTCTACCTCTGAAAAACAACCGAGCGAAATATTTTGCTGTTATTCAGAAAAATCAGCGTTCAAATGTGTGTGCGGGGACAAGTAGATGCATTTATTCTTTAATACAATCTACATAAATAAAATTGAAAAGCCAATTTTCTTGTTTTGCCAGATTTTCTTCAGATTTTGCTCTTAAATGCAATGAAGCATAAGAAGTTTCGTGACAATTAATCAAATAGTTAATTTTTTTATTAATTAAAAAGTAGGGTCACACTGCACATGCGCAGTTCAAGTTCTTCCGCTGACGCACGTAGAAGACTAAACAATAATGCAATAAAAGTGAAAAGCATAAGTAAATAGTTTATGCTCTATAGAAATCCAAATTCGATGGTGAATTTGTATTTGGAGTTGAAGAAAAAGTAAAAACGGTTATGAGCGACAATTCCCTTTGTCTTGGTTGGTTAGGCAGCCAAAACCGAGACTA
The DNA here is from genome assembly GCA_013235015.1 of Araneus ventricosus. NCBI lineage: Eukaryota > Metazoa > Arthropoda > Arachnida > Araneae > Araneidae > Araneus > Araneus ventricosus. Next base: position 66,355 of record BGPR01003537.1, read on the forward strand.
TAGGTCCGAGGTTCGAAACTCTTCCGACGGAAGCTTTTCTTTCTTTCTAGAAAGAGAAAACTTCAGCGTTCTGTATTAGATAATGCATTTCAATTCAAACTACTCAACAGATTTCCCTGAAATTTTGATCACGAGTATTATGAAGCATAAGGAATATTTTAGTTCAGGCTCCGTGACAATTAATTAGATAGCTTATTTTCATTGATTTCCGAATTAATAAATCTGTCGGGGTCTTGCTATTTTTCAATAAGGAACTTGATTTCCACTTTCAGCCTTAGAATTTTACTTCAGTTTGTTTTTATTTTTACTCTTTTTTGTATAAAATGTTTTATTCACTGGTTTTTTTAAAGAAAATTTTCTGAATATAAATATTATTTGGTGTTTTTTAGCACATATTATTTTTTAATTTTATTAATATGTTTTTGTTCCCATATTTTATTAGTGGTTGTTTACTGATTTGATTTTAAAAAAGTTGCAGACTATGAGGGGATTCTCGATATTATAATCTCTACTAATAATAAAGGCGAATGTGTGGGTGTCTGTGTGTTGACGCTCTACAGGCACACCGCTGGACCTAGAGCTAAGAAATTTGGCACAAACATACTTTGGAGGGTGGGAATGTGCACTTCTGAGCCCTTTTTTGAAATTTTAATTAATTAAAAATTAAGCGAAATTTCGGCGTCCTTCCTTAATAACTTCCGAACATATTGAAGCATAAAAATTGTTTTTACACCACCTGAAAATGCTAAAAATTATCTTTTGATTGATATCAATTAAGGTTCCGTACGATTTTTTTCTCTAATTTTAATAAATTTTTTAAAAAAAATTTGGCATAAATTACAACAATACTTTTCATTGTTGCAACGCATTTCAAACCGTTTTCATTTTTTAAACAAATATTTCTCTTCCGTTGTTGAAAGCTAAGAAAATATCTTACTGGATTTTACTTTCTTCTTTTATTTGGTCAATTTTTCTGTGAAATGTATAAGGAAGCTCTCATTGAAATAATCCAGAAAACTGAAAGATCATCGTTGCTAAGTTTGAATTCTTTTTATCAAAGTGTTTTAAGCCAATTAGCATGCTACTGCGAGTAAAATATGCCGCGCTATTTTAACGTTGAAATCAAATGCGTATTTTACATTAATGTAGACAAGGAACAGAACAAGTGCAAGGCTACGTGAAGAACGAGGGTTAAATGTCTATAGCAATTTGAAGTTTGAAACTACTTTGTTAAGGGAACCATGAATATAAAATTATGCATAAGAGATTCAGTTGAAATTTTATTTCCGGCGATCAAGCTGGTCGCCAATGGCGGCTAGTATTTTATACAAAAGTAATTTTTAATATTAAAGATATTAGACATAGAAGTATTTTCATCGCGAACAACGCCGAGTACATCAGCTAGTCACTCATAAAATAAACTCACTGATAAAATCAGTTTTTTATTTCTTCCTTACTTCGACGAAAGTTATTAACGTTAATATCTTTTTATGCTGCATCTAGTATATACTAATGGAGAGTGTATGAATCATTGCACTATGGTTTTCAACAATATAAGCAGCAACGTATTGACTGGTAGCTTTGTGAACAGTAGACCTTGCGTCAAAAAACAAAAACAAAACAAAAAAATACCTAAGACCTGCTTTTTAAAGGTTTAGCCATTCTTTCCTCGAATTATTTATGCAAGTCTCTGCTTTTATCAGTATTTACAAAATTGCAGTCAAATGTCTGTTTTTATGATTATCAACAAAATTATAATTAAATGTCATTATGAATGAAGTTAATTTAGACCTTAAAGTGTTTTTCCTCTACATAATACCTATTCTGGTTTTGAATTTGCATGGATGAATGGCCTCTAATGACGTCATCCACCAGATTCTTATTCCTCATCGTTGTTTGTTATTATTTTTGCATTTTTAACTCTTTCACAATTAAAACTTCCCTTAATTCGTATTTATATATTATGAATGGAGTTTTATTTTGTCTAGAATCGTTGAAAAAAGCTGAACATTACATGAAACGGAATTAAAAAATAAAAAAAGTCATTTTTCATGACTTCAAGGAACATTCATTTCAAATCCGAAGAAAATCGAACACCTTTGGTCGTGACTGCATAACAAGCAAATTTACAGACAGACCAAATGCCGAACGGTCGAGCTGAAACAGAACCTCGTTTCGCACAAACAATTGGTTTAGTTTCCATAATACCCGCACATCAAGGCGGAACATGGATTCGCATTATGAAATGCGTCAGAATTGTTCAAACCTTGAAATCTAAATAACAAAATTCGAACTATGTTCCTACTAACGCCGATCCTAAGTTTGAAGTTGAAGAGAGTAATGCATGTGTAGCACGCCATCTTAATGCTTGTTCCTTATAATACGGGAAGGGGAAAAAAAGTAATCGAGTGTTCCAATTACTATAAAAAATGACGTATCCTTCCAAGTCAAAATCTGTAGGAATTTATCGAAATTTTGAGATTTTATACCTATCCATAAAATTAATAAAGAAACGTAGAGAAACTGTGCACGCTTTTTTCCATGTTATTTTTGTATCTTCAAATTGGAAAACAGTAACAGTAATTATGATTTAATCGCTAACCTTAAAAAGGTGTTATCTCTTTTTACTTAACCTACGATTTTTAGCACAACCTACAAGATCACAAAATATTTATTCTTCACGACTTTTTAAAAGTATATGAATGATTGCTGAACAAAGATTCTTTAATTAAATCGAAGTAAATCTTAGTTTATGGTACAAGTAATCTGATTTCAATTGTAGAGCTGAAAATTTTGTAAGTTTTTAAAATTAATATGAATATTTGCGCCTTATTAAACTCTTTTTATTCAACTTGACTTGTTTTAGGCTCATAAAGATGGAATTCGCAATCGAACTTTTACCAACTCCCTGATGTGTTTCTGTTTTGAAATTTTGATATATTTACAGAGCTTAATTATCATTAAATCGATTAAATTAATTAAAATTTGATTCTATGCTACTGGCGCCACCTGGAAATGAATTTGAGGAAGATAGATTTAAAAATTCCATAATATTTATACTAATGAATTATAAAATAAAAACTAAAAAGTAGAAAATAATTTAAATAAAAAAACTCTACTTCTTCGCACACTAATGAACGTGTGTTTTTTTTTTTTAAATGTTTTTACTAAACTTATTACATTAGAACAAAAAGTATATTATCGGTATATTATCAAATAACTTTCCTTTCTACATCCTTTTCTATTAAAACACGATGAAATAAATACTATTAGAATTCACTATTGAATGCACGCTGCAACAAGAAATAAAAATCACTGCGAAAAGAATGCTTTTAATGAAATTCTTCTCAATCCAGTCATCGGAACAATATAAGAATATAGTCTTTTTTTTAAGAACACAATGAAATGAAAAAAAAAAAGTGATTTTAATTGAAAATTCCTTAGTGACAGCTCTGAGCAGGTTCCAGTGATAATGGAATATTTGTAATACCTGTTCCACGAATGTCTTTTTTCATCAAAAATAATGCAGTTGTGATTCGGTATTGCAAATCTATGGCAGAGGTAGAAGAAGAGAGAAAACGATTTTATTTTATTAAGGAAAGCGAAGGAAAAGGTCTCAGCACCTGGTGTTTTGACTCATAGTTTAGTTTAGTTATATTAACGTCCCATTTTGAAGCAACACGAGGGCTATTTTGAGACGGACCTCGTAATTTTGAACTGCGGTCAGATGACGAGGACGACACCTGAGCTGTCATACCCTTCTCCAGACTTCCGCACCACACCAGCGGGAAGACGGTTTTTTGACGCATAATTGATTAGACAGATAAAACAACAATTGAAAAAAATCGCTGGACAAGATTAATACATATAAGAAAGCAGAAAATATTTTTTAAAAAAAGTTTATAAGAACGTTGCGAAGAATATTGCATATTTTAAAGGAATACTAGTTGTGTGGCCCGGCGTTGCACGGGCTATCACGAATAATAGGATATTCCCGGACGGAGAGAAGTGAGGTCACGTGAGACCTTGAGATCCATATATTTTCATATGCCCCGCCTCTACAATCAACAAATATTGTCACTTACTTTCCCTAACAAACGTTACGAATTTAAACACTTTAATACAAAAAAAGAAAGAAAAAATCATGAAAACGATTTTTTTCCATTGTTAATAAATCCAAACACAGAAGCTCGCTCAAAAAGAAATACTAACTTCCGTTAAATAAATAAAAAAATGCAACACCGGATGCGAAAACTAATAATGGGGGGGGGGAGAATC
>BGPR01003537.1:70732-113592 GCA_013235015.1 Araneus ventricosus
AAAAAGAAATACCAACTTCCGTTAAATAAATAAAAAAATTGCAACACCGTATGCGAAAACTAATAGGGGGTGGGGAGAATCCTCCGTGAATGAATTCACCATGCTGCCAATAGATGGCAGCACGTCAACTCATTCATTTCGATGTTTTTAATTAATATCTTTTTAACTAATTACAAGTTCGGAATTTAAATAGTCGAAATGGATTATTTTCCATCTTTTGGTATTTACGACTAGTTTCAGGATTCAGAGGTTCGTGAGAAGATAGAAGGACATAGATACATATGTTTGTTTACCTTCGAATTTCAATAAGATAGATTCTTTGTTGAAAAATATGAAGTAAGATTAAATTAAGGAATAACAAAAATCCGATCCAAAATAATTTTATTCATACGTTATACGTACGAATTAAATTGTTACATACATTAGGCGGTGTACTGGCAATGGCGTGACTCTTTACGAATGGCGGCTGAGCTTCGATCTCAGGCAGACGAATGCATTTGCTGAAAGGCAGAAAAGTATAAAAATGAGAGTGGGTCGCCTAGAAATATTAGTGTTATAATAAATACGATTGTGTTAAACTCAGAGCACTAGTAAAGCTAAACATTCAAGAAGGGAATGTTCCAGTCCATTTGGAACGCATCGCTCCACACCGTTCGTATTTTCAATCCATCCGTTTAGGTGGGTCATTCATGGAGGCTCCATGCAAATCACACAACCGATCACTTCAATCCCCGAGGGCTACTGTGCCTGCCTCTTTTACCACTTTCAAAGCGGGACCCCCCGCCCCGCTTTCTCGAGAGAGATTCACTCCCCCTCCCACATTTTGGGTTTTCGCTTTTGTGAGAAAGCATCGCTTCCCCTTTCCCACGATTGTATTTCAGTTTAATAACCGAACGCGCCAAATGGAAAACGAACGACGTTGGATTTCTAAACCTTTCGACCACAACCAATTCTCATCGGATATTCGCATTGATGACGAGTTAGGGTGCGAGGCGCTCCAAATGGAGTGGGACGGTGTCGTCGTGAATGACCAGTTTTATGCTACTTCTCGTTATTGATATATCTTCAGTCTCGTGTTATGAAGGACCGAAACATAGTCGATATCTGGCTAACTTTGATTCACGTCCCTCTCTTGTCAATACAGACCCGTCTGATATCACTCAATTCTTACATCACAGCCATCAAATTCGTCAGAGCCAGGCTATAGACTAAACATACTCTTTTTTTCTTCCACCAGCAACGAAAAATATCTGACTTGAAAGGTTCAATAACGGGTTTAAATCTACAGAAACATAACCTCCACCCACGTAGTGACATCAGAACCGGATGGACCTTATTTCGAAATGCATATTACTATCCCAGTTAAACGGAATTTCGTTCCAATTAAGAGTTTAAATAATGCATTAGTTTTGTTTTCGTTCCTTGAGATATGGTCTAAATAGACGGCTGTTCCAATTAACCGATGCCCCTGAAAAAAAAATCCAGTAGTGTAGCGACTGGACGGGGGCAAGGAGGTACCAGTTTTAGGGGGTGTCATGGAATCAAAAGATTACTGCGTTTATGCCATTTCTTAAAGCAAAATATGGTGAATGGCTATAAAAATAATACTATGCCTCAAACACTATTCATGCTTGCTAAGCCACTGATGATGACTGGGTTAATCATATTATTCCCCGGGCGCCACATACCTTCGCTACGCCACTGGCCTTGTTGACAAAAGGTTTATGCAACTTTTTAAAGTCAAATACTATAAAGGAACAATAACAACAACAAAAAAAAAACAGGTGCCATTTAACACTAGCCAAGCCTCTGATGTTGATGGGAGAGGGGTGTGTGTGTGAAAAATAATATTATAACCCGTGTGCCACTGGAGAAATCGGCTGTATTTACATATCAATTCAACTTCCCCATTTGACACTTTTAATAAACATGCTACTATCGATGTTCTGTTCCAAACTGATGTTTGAACAACAGTTGTTGATTAATGGAAATAAAGTATAGCATTAAAGCCCCTCTAGCAAATTTTCACTGTTAAAACATCGTCCCAGCATCAACAGCTATGTTTCCTAAATGAAATCTGCAAGTTTTATCTGGATTTTTCAAAAAAAGTCTTATTATTGAATTGATACGCATCAGGCATTATGAAGCGCTACAAATTATTTATGAATGCACAGTTTGTCATTTATCAATAAGTTGAGATATTTATGAAACCCAATCTTTTTGACTTGCAACTTTCACCTCACTACCTTGCCTCTTTGCTTTGGTAAGCTACCGACAATTTTGATATATGATTTTTTTAATGCTAGGTTTTTTTTTTTACATTTTTGTTACTCATTAAAAATATTTTTTGGAAAATATTATATTCTAATCAGAGATCATATTAATCCTAGACTACCTAATTTTTCTTTATTTTCAATTAAAGTTGTTTAAATCTATAAAAATAAGTAAGGAATGCATGAAAAATAATTTTGAACTTAACTTTTGGTTTAATAGTTTTAAAGCATCAACTGGCTAATTATTTCTGTACTGAAAAAACTTTCAAACTTCAACTCTAAACTATAGTCAATAAATATTTTTATTACTGATCAATGAATATTTACTTCCACACAATAAAAATTGTTTTCTGAAAGGCGTAAATTTACCGACATTCAAACATTAGATCAGTTTTTCCTTCTAGTAGATGAGATGGCAGGAAAAAGATGCCAAGGACCAGAAAGAAAATTGTTGTAGTTGTTTCTTTCTAGTTTATGTCTAAACAGTTACCTTCAGGATCGGATTACTAAATAGGCAACTGCCTACGGACCCTGCAACTTTTGGGGGCTCCTAGATTATTTTAAAATTTTAAGGGCGTTCATTTGATTTATAAAAGCTGTGCATATACTTGGACTTTCTGAAATTAAATTGAAGTATTGTTTTCATTTCAGAATGTTATTGGGAATTTTTTCATGTTTTCAAATTCCTTAGCAGATCAATGTGTCACAAGTAGGCAGTCAAATAATTTTGTATTTGAAATTATGTCTAAAAAGTTTTGTAATTCTAAAAAAAATAATAATTTTTTATGACCACTTGTTCTTGCTTATTAGTTTCTTTAATATATTCATTGCCATGGACGAGATACCTCATCTTATAGGCAGCAAACTTACTTGAACAGATACTTGCGGACAGCAAAATATTCGTCTTAGAGGAATATTTTGCTGTGTAAAAGTATATGACTTATATACCACCTGTTAATACGTTATGTCTGTAAAATATGAACACACTTTTGCTTTATGATAGATAAATTGTCTAGAGTGAACACAATTACTATTTCTTTTCTGGAGCTTATATCTAATTAGTATACCTCAGGGGATGTGCTAAGCAATTAATTTTCTAAAAAAGAGCATCTGTTTCAGATTTAATTTTAAAAAATCCAATTAATATATAACTCTTAGCTTAAGTTTATATACACATCTGCAGAAAGAATAACAAAGCAAATATGGTAAACATTCCATCTCACATTTTAAATAAAATTTCAAATCTACATAAATTAAAACAGCAATGTGGCACTCTCAAAGCCATTGATCAAAAATCCTCAAGTCATAACAAACAGGGAGACCAACTAAATGCTTAATCACTTGAATTACTGGGGAGGAAGTTTGTTAATAAATAAACAAAAACAAAAAAAAATGTGTTAATTTTTTTTGAAAAGCACCTTAGTTTCAGTATTATTCCACTTCCAAAAAAATTTCAAGTGACTCATGTCAAACATTACAACCTTAGGGTAGGTATAATAAATAAAAAAGATGTTTCAGTTTGTAGCCAGTATAAACTTAGGCTTTTTTTTATTATTATTTGGCCTGTTTTTTAAAATTTGCCATACATCTAAAGTAAAACCCTAATTAACCAAACTAAGATTATCCGAAATCACAAATCCAACAAACATGTACTGTACATGTGTTGTTACTTTCGGTTGCCCTAAGATTTGTTGAACAATGCAATAAGTCAACGCTGCTAATTAAAAGATAGCAGGACATTGGGAGGGAAACAAGAAACAAGCAAAAATTACTGTGTTTTTTGAATGAGCAATTCAAATGCAATTATTACTAAGTATATATTGATGTACTTATTGTAATCCTAAAAGTGCAATTTTAACTTTAATAAAGAACATAAGTGTAGCAGCCTAGAAAGACAGTTTTGAAACATTTGACTCTCAAAACATTCCAGAATAACGTTATTTGAATCTAATTACATACTGTAATTAGATACAAAATAGTAGATGTTTATGGCTGAATTGAAAAAATTGTTCAGAAATCCAGCGGTTCTACTGTATACCAATCTCATGCATGTAGTAAACTTTTAGTAAAATATCAAAACTCTAAATCACAACCGACTACAAACAGGCATTATGATTCCCAAAACAATAAACAGCATTAAAATACATTTTTCAAAAAATGAAGCAAGACGTTAGAGAAAATGACTTTTATTTTCATCTCGATATACAACATACTCCCTCTTTTGGGGTAAATGGCATAGAAAACATGACAAAGAGTTCTGACTTGCTTAAAACAATAGGAAAAAAACAACAAAAGCAAAACAAAAAATATATATAAAATCTGTGACAGGCAGATGTAATAAATATTTTCTTTAAATGCTCGACAATTTAAAAAAGAAAGTCTTTTCTATAAAGATGCGTTTTTGAATACGTTGGATTTTGTTTTGATGAGATACAGGACATAATGGACGAAAGATGCTATGATCAAAGAATCTTCGAAATGTTGAGCGCATCTTTCAGCATGAAGTTCCGCAGTGCCCACAGGGCATTTAGGGCAGAGCCGTGGTTCTCAAAGCTGTTGCCCAGCCAGTGGGTAGGCAGACGCTGGGGGTCGGGCACCACGGTAGTCTCAGGCATGGCCTTGAGGTGGGAATCCCAGTTGCTGATGTATTTAGATTCTGCCTGCAGACCTTCTATGTACCTAAACAAGAACAGTACACAATTGCAGTTAACAAGATAGGTCAAGATACTTAAAAAAAGGAAGAAAATTATTGCAATAAATTGAGCAATCATTTTTAATGAAGTGTACTACTCTCATTTGTGTTCATTTCAAGCAAAAGTAAATTCAAAATGAATGACGTAACATTAGACCTAAAATTTACTCATATGCCGAGCAAAAACACCACTATATTTTTAAGGTGAAGAATTTGGTTGAGAAACAGGAAAATGCTTTCCCTCTTCTCCAACCACTGAAAGATATACAGGGTGATCAAAAAGTCACACAACCTCAACTTTAAAAAATTGTGACAATTCTAGAATGGATATCAATGGCAAATTTTTGTTGATATATGACAGCACTATACTGTTACAAGTCATTTGAAGTTTAGTTTAGTTGAGTTATATTGATGTCCCATTTTGAAGCAATATGAGGGATATTTGGGAAGTGAGTCATTTGATTTTTTTGCAGTTTATATTGTCATAGCTTTAGCAAATGATTTGTTTAGTGCAAGATGGAGATGAGTTTTCCCCATCCAGAGTGAACCTGAATTCCCATCCTTGTTGTGCTTATGTTACTCAAGAATTGAAAGTGCCAGATCAGCTTAGGCATTGTGCTACTGTCAGCTGCTCAGACCCCTTATCGACATCAATGGAGTAGAAAAACATTATTCTATGCTTTTTACCAATGAATTTTGGTTTCATGTAAACTGATTAGTCCATTGCTAAAAAACATGAATATGGACTACCTAAAATAGACATGTGCTTCATGAGACACCTCTACATTTATCAAAAGATGGTGTCTGATGTACTTAGTCATGCCAAAAGATAGTGATTCCCCCTCCTCAAACAAGCAGTAAATGGAACTGTTTATGCCATAACCATTTAGCTATTTGTTACACTACTTACATAAAGAGTATAATTGGCTTATTATCCTCCTTAAGTAATTATTGGTATCAGCTTAGTCCAGAAACCTGCCTATTCAAATCATAGTTGTTTAGAGATAGAAGATTTGTCTAATAACATTGAGATTGTGGGTTTGACTCTAAAGGGGCTAAGACTTTTATGTTTTTTTATTTGTCTAAATTTAATTCCCTTCAGTAATTGTCAATTTATGCACCATTTTGTTTTAAACAATTTAAATGCTCAAGATTATTCTTTCAATTTCTGGAAGGAATTTCCAGAATATGTGTAAATAAGAATATGCGTCAATCTTGGCTGTTCATCATGCGTCAGAATAATTCCAATCTACAAAGCATTTGCAAATTAACTTGCATTGTTTCAATATTGAATTAACTTCCTCAGCACCTTATATCTGTGATTTTACATGGGACGATATGGAGTAATAAAGATTACTATACAGAGCAAATAAAAATTGTGTCTTACTTTATATATACATTGGAATGCAGCAGACGCTGTGTCCTAGGTGGTGCAGCAATGAACATCGGCTCCAGGGGTTTACTTCCATGCTGCATGGAACTTTGACCTGAAAAGAAGGAAAGATTAATGACAATTTTGAATAACAAAAACCCAAAATAAATGAAACAGGAAAAAAAAAAAGGATAACTTAATTTTTGTAAAAAAAAATTTAACTCTCAAAAGTATTTAAGTGAAGGCAAATCTCACACGAGCCTAATTTTCAAGGCCCAAAATGACCAGATACCAAAAATTCAACCTTTCAAAAAGTAAAACTATCATCTCAAACATTCACTTATTTTGTATTCTATTATGCTTACTTATAAACTTTTTTGACTTGTGACACCTTTCCCTGCGTGAAACCTATTTTTACAGCCCCATTTTCAAGAGAAAATAGTTTTTGCAAGCTTGAGAGAACACTTACTTAGGAAAATGAAACCCATTATTGCAAAATTAATTAAAGACAAAATGTACGCAAGTTATTTGGTATGTTTAAGTTAAATACTTTAAATTATTAAATTACCTTCTTCCATATTTTTTGTTTACAAATAATACATATATATAAATATATTTTTATCCAAGTTGCTTTCTGCCAAGCTTCTGATCACCCTATACGGGGTCATGGCTAGCGGGGACGAAGAAGCTCTGCTCTTAGTCATATGATTAAAGAAGCTTTCAAGTAATGCAAGCTTTCTTACACTTCAACTATGACCCCATTTCAGTCGTAGAAACATTACATGACCTCATATATGAACAAACAAGTTTTTTGCTATCTCAAGTGTATATACAAGTGGAAAAACAAAATAGGAAAATGCAGCACACATCAATGATAAGCAATATAATAAAACATAGTCAAATACATTTGTAAAATTTTGATGAAAAACTTCCAATGAAGATTGTTCCTGGAAATTATTTTTTGCTTGCTAATATGCTAAAATGGGAAATATGTAAACACAGTCAGTATTCTCAAAATCCAAAAGTTCAGGCATGCAGCTCCACTTAAGGTATGGAACCCATTCTTTAACCCTCTAAGTGGGCAAAACAGCTTTTATTGCTTTTCCATAATTAGTTCAAAAACAGATAACTCATGTTTAGATGTGAATTTTCTTAAAATTTCACTTAAGATTTCAGTCACATGGGTGAAAATGAGAAATTTCTTTTATTAACTTTAAAAGGTAATTTTTCAGTCATTAAAACTATTAGATAAAAAAAAAAATAGATCCCTAAAAGATTAAAAAATGCTCTGTAATAGTACCTTCATTGCATTCATGACAATGGCTTTAATTCATTCGCCCGAAGTTGCTCTTTTTTTTTTTTACATCTGCACATCATTTTTACACCGAGTAAAATATATGACTTCATGTATCATTCCTATATAAGCTATGTTTACATATACTTAAATATGTTCCTATTCAGATATACAAAACCTTAATAACAACTAAGTTTAGTGACAATTCAAGTTGACAGTAAGTAGAAATCTGAAAAACTCCATCACTGGTGAACGACATAATAAATGTTTCTATGTGTTTTAGAGGCACAGAAAGAGCTCTAAGAAATTAAATAACTTTCACTTTAAATATAGAAATTTATTACACAAAATATTAACTGCCGATGTTAAACACAAAATTTTACTAAATACAGTGCAACTTCGTTAATTTGAAATTTTTTACAGTTTGATTTCCTTTTCAGGTTTCCTATATTTCTTATTCACATAATGTTAAAATATTATCTATAATTCGAATTTATGTTAGTTCAATTGAAGTCAAAATTAAAAATTGTCACTATATCTGAATTGTTAAATGTGTCCCCAGTGATTGCAAGTAAATAATTTTTTAAAGCCCTTCAATCACTCGAGGACTTTAATACAATACAATGTATTCAATAGAAAATTTCTCACTATTTAAAATATTTTGAATATGTTAGATCTGAATTGCACTGTTTATTTTGAAGCCTATCAAACAATTGTTGCAACAAAAGTGCTATATATTACTTGTTTATTAAAATCAGTTATTTATTGAAATTATTAAAAACTTTTGCAATAATTAATAGTTTTTTATTTAAATTATTTCCTGTTTGTTTATTAATTATGCAGTATTTATTAAAAATAAATATTTACTGCCATTTTTAGTTTAAGCTATTTTCTCTTAAGTGTACTTATTTGTAGACCCACTTTTTCATAATTCAGATTCTTGGGTAATTTTTATTTCATTTATTTTTCTTTTTGTGTCGTCCCATCAGCTTTGAATTAGCCAAGTTCCACTGCATACAACATTTTAATATATTCAAACCACATTTAGAACCATATAACTCAGTGTTTCCCAACCTTTTTGTGCCATACCCAACTAAGCCTTTCTAAAATTCTTATGATGCAACATATACATAATTTTTAATATTCAAAAATTAAATTGTTCACTGAAAAAACTTAAATGATAGGTTTTAGGAAGAAATCACTCAGATATTGTTGAGAAACACAGTAAGTTAATTTTCAAAATATATAACAGGGTGCATAGTGAGAAATTGCTGCAAAAATTAAGCACCTTTGTATATGCATGCACATAGACCCATGTATTTTCTAAGCATAGGATGATTTTTGTTTTATAATCATGCATAATTTTCATTGAAAAATTATATATATTTAAATATATAATTTTAATATTTATTTCTATATCTTCATAAGGCCATCTATTGTAATATAAAGGATGCCTTTTTGATTTGACAAAGAAATAAAAATGATAATGCAGATTGTCATTACCAAAAATTAAGTCAACTTTTATAAGATTAACAATAAAAATCCATGACATTTTTCAACATTTCTTAAAGGCAACAAATTACCAGTTAATTTGCCCCTTCGAGATGATAATTTCAGTATTTCAATATATCTCGGTGCCTATTGTTGAAGAAAGAGGGGACGGAAAACAGGCCATTAATAGTCCAGTCAATGAAGGGTTTGAAAAAACATTAAATCATATAGTTTTGAAAATTGGTACACATGTTTGTGAGGGGCTCCTGATGAACATACTAAAAGTCCCTGGCCCAGGGGGGGGGGGGCTCATACCACCATCTTGGATTTCATCCCCTTTTATAGTTTCTTGAAAACTAAACTTTTTAAATTATAATTGAATTTACAAATTAAAGAGTGTAAAATTCCTTACAAATGCATTCTTTTATTTTTCTTCTAGCTTTAAAAGCTTCCGAGACAATGGATCTCAAAGTTTGCCGCCATCTTGGATTTCATGATTTTTTTTAAAGTTTTCTTTTTAACATATCGAAAACTATTTAGTTTTCAAATCACATGTGATGCAATAAATCAAAAAACGTAAAATTCCCTACAAATGCGTGCTTTTATTTTTGTTCTAGCTTTAATACTTTCTGAGATAATGGGCTTCAAAGTTTTTTACAAACTTGTTTGTTGTGTTAAGTCACCCTTTTTTAGTTTTTCTTAAGTATCCCAGAAACTAGAATAAAAATAAAAGCATGCATTAGTAGGGATTTTTACGATCATTAATTTATTGTATTACATGCAAATGAAAATTGAATAGTTTTTGAAATATTCAAAAGAGACTAAAAAGGGGGATGAAATCCAAGATGGCATCAAACTTTGACACCAATAATCTCAAACTATTATAAAGAATAATAAATACATGCATTCGTAGGGAATTTCACTCTCTTTAATTTGTTAAGTTAACTGTAATTTGAAAACTGAATATTTTTTAAGATATTCAAGAAAAACTAAAAAAGGGGGGATGACATGCAAGGCTCCCCAGGAATGGGGACTTCTAGCATGTTCAACAGAAGCCTCTCACGAACATGTGTACAAATTATAGATAACTATAATTGGTACAATTTTCAAAACTATACGATTTAATACTTTTTTTTCAACCCTTTCGTTTACTGGACTATCAACTAAGATTTTTTACAAATTCATCCAATTTTGAGACCAATTAACTCAAAAACTATTAAAGCTAGAAGAAAAATAAAAGTATGCATTTTTAGGGAATTTTACACTCTGTAATTTGTTCAATTATAATTTGAAAACTGGACAGTTTTCGAGATATTCAAGAAAAACTAAAAAGAAGTGCGAAATCCAAGATGGCGGCACAAGCTCCCTCCCCCTCAGGACCAGGGATTTTTAGTATGTTCATCAGGAACCTCTCATGAACACGTGTGCCAATTTTCAAAACTATATGATTTAATGCTTTTTTTCACCCCCATTTTAGCTTCCATTGACTGGACTATAAGCATTACCTTAACATGTGTTGACACCCCTGAATCTATTCCTTTTGTAGTTTTTTTTTTTTTTTCCTTGTTACACCCAGTAAACAAAGATTTATGACAATGCTTTCGATTTATCGTATTCAACGTCTGGGGAAACAGAACAGAAAAAAAAAATATTTTTCTTTTTTGCACTTCTCGAGAAAATTAAGCACTTTTTAAGGATTTTTTTTTTCAAAATTAAGCACTTTTAAGGTGCTTAAAATTTAAATCAAATTTTCAAATTTAAGATCATTTTAAGCACTTTTCATGACACTACGCACCCTGTATAAATGGAGAACTTAAATTCAGGTATGAAATAATTTTTTTGTAATTTCAACACTTTTTTTTTTTTTTGAAAAGGTTGTGGTGATTAAAAACATTTTTTAAACATATTTTTGAAAATTACTCAGCAAGTTGTTCCTAAAGAGAAATGTGCCATTTCACAATCTGACAATTTATAAAAAAAAAGATAAATCACAGTAGACAGTTGCTTTTAAACTCTAGACAAGTCCATTTTCGAATTGCCTCCTTGTGGGACGCGCCTCAGGTTGGGAAACACTGATATAACTGCATATAATAATATAGAAGATAGCTTTTCCTGAAATTCCAATTTCAGATGTCAATGACTACATATAGGCAGTAAGTTTCAAGGTCGCTCATTTCTTACCTGGCCTTGGTGTGGTGGCCCCACTGAAGGAGTAGGTGATCCCTGGTTGGAAGGGGGAAGACGGAGGTCCCCCGTTAAAGGGTACGTTTTTAAAGGTGGTTGGGAAGTCTGGAATAGCATGCAAAATACAAATAGAACATGCAGCAACACAAAATCAACATGCTTCAGCAAAATCATAAAAAGCAAACAGTCAAAATTAGCATCCATTCAAAGAGTTATTTCACCTTAAATTTGCTTCTAATAATTTTAATTCATCCACTGAATTTTGTTCTGCATTTGTCATTATCACCTTCTGGAATGACGATTTCTTTATTTCTGCTAAGCTATCCCAAAATGAAGAGGGTTTCTCATTTCTCATTATTAGAATTAAGGAATTTGAAATGTTACAAAAATATATCAAGGTGTTAAAAAATTTTTTAGATATACAAATAATAAAAAATCCATTGTATTAGTCTTTAACCTTTAATTAAAATCTTTCTTTGTAAATAAAAAAAAAAACATTTTATTTACAATCAAATGTGAAATATTTTTAAGAGTTGGCATTTGGCAGCTGAGTATTCCGCATTTGGCCTAAAATTCGGCTGAATATTCAGTATTCAGCTAAATCAGTGTTTTTTTTTACTAAAAGAGAGAATTATAATACAGTTGCTGAAACTTCTAAGAATGGATGCAAAATACAAAATAAAATCACAGTGTTAATCAGCCCAAAATAAGAAGCCACTGTAAAAGCTAAAATTCAATAAAAAATATGTTACAGGCAAATTTAGATTAGGTAAGCAAACTATTAGTATTTTCAAAGCACTAAAGCAGCATTTTATAATTTAAAAGTCATTATGACTAGTGATTCTGTAATTCTTATACTTTGGTACATCTACAATATTATAATCAATCTATACTTATAAAAGGCAATGTTTGTGTGTGTGTGCACGATGTCCAGAGAAATCTATCGCACTTACAGCCTTGAAATTTGGTACACATGTAGTTGTAATGGTGACTCAATGCACCTCGAAGCCAGAATTTTAAAATTTAATCTAGAAAATATTGTATTTAGTGTTTTGTGTTGTTGTGGGTCATTTTTGCCACGTTTACAGTTGTAGTATCTTTTCTAATGATCGCTGAAAAACAAGTAATGCACCATCGGATAGAACAAACAATTTTCGTTCTAATGAAGTTTGTTTTGAGCTTCAAATGCAATTTTCTGCATTTATTTTGAGAAATTTTTAAAAAAATAGTCAGTTTTGCCATCAAAATTTAATTTTTGTTTTAAAATTTGCTGTATCCGATGTTCTAATTTTGTTATCAATTTGAAATTTGTTGAAGTAATAAATTTTATGTTTCTCCGTGATTTAAAACCAGAATGGTTAAAATTGAACAGTTGGTTGAATTTTAATTAATTTTTTTTCTGAAATAATAAAAAATTTTTGCTTCAAAATTCCCTTCACTATTCTTCATAATCAAGGTCGCGTGATGTATTTTCCCAACATGCCTTTCGTCAAAACCACATGACGTCATAATCCCTTTGCTGCGCGTCGACAGATCATTCTTTTAATTTGTTTGTTTTTATAGTGTTTGATAGTCGAGCATATGGCTGATATCTTTAGTTAGAAAAGACTAGAAAAAATGAAATATGACTTAAAGGAGCTATTTACATAATGTGGCTTCAGAGTTTAAACCTGAAGTGGAAGATTTCATCTTTTTTTTTTCTTTCTTCTTCTCTGATTCATTTTGGATATATTTAAATACTACAGAAATTATGTTTGTCTGTATCTTTCGAGGCATATTGTTCCATTTGAAATCGTTTAAAACTTCATTCAGTTTTTATTCTTTAACCTTTTACCTGGTTTATAGGAATCAATCTTTTAAATCCTAAAAATTTTTTTTCGAAAATATTGGTTTACTGCCAAATGTCATTATTGGGAAGAAAAATAAGCGGGAAAATCAATAATTTGTATCTTTTGTTTTGATTTTGCTTTCCAAAAGTTTTCCGTGTCCTTGTGGATGATTTTTTTTCATTTTGTTGAAGTCCTGATTCCACGGGCAGCATGCATTTCATCGAAACCACTTGACATCATAATCCCTTTGCTTTGCATCTGATATCTTTAGTTACAGAAGACTGGAAAAAATTAAATATGTCTTCAAGGAGCTATTTACATAATGTGGTTTAAAAGTTTAAACCTGAAGTGGAAGATTTCAGCTCAGTTTCTTTTTTTCCTTCCTCCTCCGATTCATTTTGGATATATTTAAATACCACAGAAATTATGTTTGTTGTATTGTTCCATTTGAAATCGTTTAAAATTTTACTCAGTAAGCCTTCCCAACATGCATTGTTGCAATTTCATTGGCTGACGGTGCAGAGCGCAGGATACATCATAAACTTCAACTGAATGCCTTCGATTATTATTTTTGGCAGTGTCTTAACGTGTTTGTTTCGCATATTTTGCTTTCTGTATAATAATCATTTTCATGTTGCAATTTTTTAATATTGTTTCAGATTAACGTACTCTGTACTGTTTCCTACAGTTGAAATGTCATTATAGTGAAGAAAAATTAAGGGGAAAATTAATAATGTGTATCGTTATCAATAATTATTATTTTGATTTTGTTTTCAAAACTTTTTCATGTCATTGTGGGAGTTTTTTATTTTGTTGAAATCCTGATTCCACAGGCAATGCCGTGCGTATACTGCTAGTAATTAATATAGTTAAGAAGAAAAAAATATATTAGTAGCAAATTATAACGGAAAGTCAAATATTCAATAAACACAAACCTGCAACGACCCGATTTCTATAGAAGTAAAATTTATCAACTAATATGCAACAGAGCTTTTATCTGAATAATTAACAGCAGTTATAGCCAATGACAACTCAAGTTGACAGCATATAGAAAGCTACGAGTAACCAAATCACAAGTTAACAATGCAATATATGCCTCACAAATACAGAAAAAGATCCACGATATTAAAACTTTTCATTTAAAAAGTAAGTTCCGAACACAGTGTATCAATAGAACTTAGGTAAGTAAAATTTGTTGGCAATTTTAAATTTTTTCCAGTCCTTTGAATTTCTCATATCTATAATTTGAATTTAATACTATTAATAATGATAAGAATTGCAAAAAATTTTTATTTCTAAATTGTTTTTGCGAGTTAAATATGTTTATATCTCGTGTCCTCAGTTATTGTAAATTAATAATTTTTTAAAGCTCCCAATTTATTGGCTGTGCAATATATTCAATAAAAAACAGTACAGTATTTCTCACTTGAAATTTTTAAAAAAATATATTAGATGTTCATTGTACTGTTTATTTCGAAATTTTATTGTAGAACTGTTGCATTCAAAGCACTGTGTGTTGCTGTTCATTTACTGAAATTGTTTTTAAATTAATAAAAAAAATCATAACACTCATTATTACTTTAATCATTACAATTAATATTCAGTTATTTATTTACTACACATTAAAACTATTAAATATTAAAAATACTGCTCAATAAATCAACATTGCTCTTTTTGATGTACTGACTTTTAAAAACCCATTTTTTTTTTTTTTTAAATTTAAAGTTTTGGATAAACCCAATTTTTACTGTGGTCTTGTGAGCTACAAATTAGCCAAGTTTCACTGTAACTTTCAAATTCATTAAAATGGCATTTTAGACTACCTAACTGTATGCAACAAAACACCAGAAAATTTTTGCCACACCGTCAACTTGAGTTAGCAATGATTATAATAACCACTCATAAAAATGTCTTAATAGCTGCATGCATCATCAGCACAAACTATAATCCATTATCCACTATCAATGGACACTTCATCAAAGACAGGTATGTTAATTTTGTGTGTTTAAAAATAGAAAAGTTTTAGATTTAACTGGCAATTTTGCAGCTTATTCCAATGCTAACAAAGAATGAAAAAAATATATATTGATGTCATTATCTTTACTAAGATGTGACAGAAAAAAAACTAAATGAAAAGAAAATCTTACTGGAATTGCTTGTTGCTCCAAGCATGCTGTTGGCAGCGTTTCTCTTAGAGGGAGTATAATTCCTGAAACAAAATTGTAAAATGTAGTAAATTGTTGCAAATGCGTAAATTAAATTAAATGTATAAACTGTAAATGCAAAGTAAAATTGTATGAGAGAAAAAGCAAAAGCAATTGTAAATGCAAATGGAAAAAATTACAAATGACAACATTAACTAAATACACAAAAAGTACTCTCAGACTTTCCAAGAATTTTGTGCATGTATATAAAACAATGGACCTCCTAATAAAATTACATATTTAAGATAGTGATAGCTTCAAGCACATAGAAGGGAGGAGGAAACATAACACAATTTTTTTAGATGGAAAATTTACCTACATCGTGTTTGCTTCATCCTAGTTTATACATAATAATTCAGATAATACAAATGTGATGAAATCAGGGCTCGATCCAGATTTTTTTTTTTTAAGGGTCCATTTTTATGGGGGAAAAAATTATTTTTGTTAAAAATAAAAATATTTTTTTGAAATTTCTTTTTATCATGTAAAACCTTCAATTTCAGCAGTCATATTTCTATATTTTACGCGAATTTGTTTTGTGAAGGGTCCATTTTTATGAATTTGAAATTTGTGAAGGGTCTGTTTTCATGAAGTGGAATTTTGTGAAGGGGCCATTTTTATAAAGTGGAATTTTGTGGGAAAAAAAATCCATGAAACTAAGAATTCCGTAACACAGAATTTCTTAAACCTCTTCAGCCTGTGGCTGTTTCAATTTTTCAGTCTAAAAAATTTTTACATGACTCCAAATATATATAACTGTAGAAAAGCAAATAAAAAACAAATCAATAATAAATAAAAGAAATTTGATTTCATATAGTCTTCTGAAAGGTTTCAGAAGGGGGAAACTGTTTCGTGGGGTTATTTTTGATTAAAAATAACAATGAAACTAATTGACCCGATTGTTGTGAAAAGTTGAGCAACCACGAGTTTTACCTACACAACCGCTTTTAGAGTCACAATCCATAGTTAACATCCCTTTTATACACACATTCTCTTAAGATTACATTTTCAATAAATCTTGCAAGGAGGGGAAAAAAAAACAACTATTCAAAGCATTAAGCCTTTCCTCGTCCACTCTTATTCTAATTTTTGGTTTGTTATAGTAATTTTGAGTTTGCAGGGAACATTAAATGTTGATGGTTCAGCAATCCAAAATAAATAGCTTTTGAAAGGAGGGGCAACTGGGAGAAACAAAAAGATCAAAATTTAAACTACTAAACATTGCAGCAACACATAATGAAACTAAAAGAGAGGCTAAGCACATAAATATTTTTAACCACATCAAAATATTAAAGAAATGCACTTCTTCCATAAATTTTTTTAAGCAAATGGTAAGTTATTATATCAAAAAACAGCTCAAGTGTTTTTTTTTTTTTTTTGGAAGATTAAGAAAAGAAGAAAGAAACAGGAGAATACGAAAGAAGGAAGATATAAGAATAAAAATGAAATAAGTATAAATTTTCTACATTTTCATTGATTATATACCAACCAAAATTAAGTTGGCTGTTCCATACACATTTCGCATGTAATAATTTTAGAAATTAAATAAACATTACCTGTTTCTGTTTTCAGGAAGAATATTTTTTGCAGAAGTCTTCAAATGCACTTCCTTCACGTGCCGAATGAGACGAGCCACATTAGGAAAAGGCCTTCAAATGGGAAAAAAAAAAAGTTTTTTGCATAATTAAGACATTTTATAAGCACCAACATTTCTAACAGCTTTAAAAAATGAAAAAGTCATACTTACGGGATATTTTTCTTTATCCTCTGGCAATTATACCACAAACATTGAATTTCTAGCTCTGGAAAAGACAGAAAATATGATTTTTTTTTTACATTTTAATTTGAATATATAAGCTCATCAAACAAAATGCTTTAATATTGACTAAGATTTTCTATAGTCCAGTCAATAAAGGTCTTGAAAGGGAAAAAAATTGTGTAAAGCTGAATTTCAGCCCATTGATAGACCCCTACCAGAGGAGCATTCTTACAAAAGTCCCCAAAAATCGTACCTTGTGCTGTGCTGAGGGGCCACAGCCCTGCTCCAAGGTCCAAAATGGAAATGTTTGTTATTAAATAGGCTACAAGACTAGTTAACTTCATATTTGCGTTAAGCCAATCATTTTTTTTTTTTTTAATTTAAGAAAATAAGTGGAAAAGTGTTTTTTTTTTTACTTGGAAATTTTTGAATTTTACGCAATAATTTTTTTATGTTATATTATGCGAAAATCCAATCTATTAATGTTGTAGCCTACACTTTTTTCAATCTACTGATATATATTTTTATATATTTATGTATGATGCTAACACTGGGGGGGGGGGGGGAAAGCAAGAAGGTTCAACGTGCAACATGGCTGTCCAGTTTTCGCGATCCACAGTGACTTACTATACTGAGACCTGAATAGTTTACTCATGTAATTTCCGAATGAAGTGGTTGTAAAAGGATTGCATCTACTGCAAGATGTAACAGGCTTAAAGAATTTGGTAATAAAATTTGCATCTTTGAGCTGGGTTTATGAGGAAACAACAATATAATACTATATAATTTCATCTATGTTTGGATATTTTTGTGAATCATACTGCATTTTCTGTGATCTTCTTTAATAATGTCTGCAGCAATTATTACTATTTTCATACATTCTGTAGCAGGATCTTTTTTTTTACCATCGCATAGTAGATCAATTACTTTTTTTGGCAGTATAGAGACGAACAAACAATGTTTACTCTTCCAGAAATCACGGGGCGGAGTAACGGTTCTTTAAGAAGATTTCTTAAATATTTTCGGTGTAAGTCTCTGCAATTTGAAAAGCCTTTCATTACACTCTGTAGTTCTTGTACAGTAAATTGACATTCATACTACTTTCTATGATTCAAAGTTTGTCAAAACAGACTCTGTTTTCGACTGTATCTTTCGTGAGTGTAGTTCTTAAGAACTCCCTATAACATTTATGATCGTGTAAGCCTAAGGTTGCTAACATTAAGAGTCACATTTGACTCTCTCCCCAAGTCATCATAGTTCATTGCATTTTGCTATTATTATCTCTGATTTCTAGCATTAGAGAAAGTGGACGGAGTTTTTTTCTGCAAGTGAATACTTTGAATCAACACTGCTGGTTTCCACAGATGAAGCAATCTATACTTATAAAGGCAATGTTTGTGTGTGTGTGTTTGTCTCGCGATGTCCAGGACGAAGTCTACTCGCACACACATGAAATTTGGCACACAGGCAGTCGTAATGGTGACTGAGTGCACCTTGGAATTTTAAAATTTAATCTAGAAATTTTTTTTATTTAATGTTTTGTGTTGTTTTGTTGATTTTTAGCACTAATTTCTCTATAGAATGGTTTCAAATAATTATGCGACAAAATAGATACACCATCGGAGTATGCAATTTCGTTAATGAAATTTTGAATTTCTAACGTTACACTAATTTTGAAATTTTAAAAATACAGTTTTGGCATCAGGATGTTACTTTTGATTTTTAAATTTTAGCATCCGACTTTCTAATATTATTATAATTCGATTTTTTCAGCTTATAACTAACGACGGTTCTGTGCGTTTAAAACAAGACGGTTAAAATATCTTTCTTGCTTTTTTATTAATTTTTTTCTGGACGGTTGAGTTATTTTCTTGATGAGGAGTTCCCTACGGCACTTCTTTGGAGCGTAGCTGGCAATTTGATTGAGCAGCGCCGCCGGAATCGTCATGTCCTTCACCTGAATAAATTGCCGATTATTATTTTGTTATTTTATATTTTGCTTGCTTATAATAATCATTTTTACGTCAATTTGTATTGTTTTGATCAAGCGCCACTCTGTACTGTAGCGTGGGAAAAAAAAAAAAAAAAAAGGAAAATCAAATAATGTGTACCTTTGTTTTGATTTTGTTTTAAAACTTTCGTGTCATTTTTCCCAGTCCTGATTCACGGCAACACCGTGTCATACTGCTAGTCATTTTAAAATCAATTTCTCCTCCAGAAGACGTTAGTGCAGATTCAATGTTTCATTTTGCTTTATAGAAGCCCTAATACTAGATGGTAGTATATTTCTGCCTGCATAGATTTGTGAACAGCAATTTTTGTTTTTCTCTCAACCTCTCATAGGTACCATCTTCTAGTAATAACTTTCTTGAATGTCGATAACTATGCTATCAGTTTTACCTAATCTGACTGACATTGGAAGGGGGGACATTTTGATTTGCTTACTCAATCCCAAATTTACCCAAACAACAAGCACAATAAAGATCAAGGAACTCACTTTCTGCATTCTTGTTCTTGAAGGTTTGCTGGATATGGCCACCTGGCTCGACAGCCAAATGTTCAATGAGATCTGTCTGGTCTTCAAACTGGTAGTCACATCCATCCCACAAACACTCGTAGACAATGTTCTCGTTCCTTTCAGAGCCTTGTGTGGAGGCCGGAGAGTGTGGCAGACTGCTCTCATTCAAAAACTGTGCTTGGGTTTCCTCGTTCTGCTTCTGGGCTCGTTCCTCGTAGTCAGTTTTCCTTACAGCAGGCAGATTGCGCCACTGAAATACAAAATCCATTTTTTCTTAGTTTCATACCATCAAATTACAATAAAGGCAAATTTGCTTTGAGGACGAATTGAATATAGTAATGCAATTAAAATAAATCAACCACCAATTTATAAATTTCACTACTGCAAATTGCATCTAACTGTTTTCAGGTCCACCACTGAAATTTACAATAAATGTGTGTAATTTGTGGTGAAAAATTAACCATTTGCAATTCATTGGATAACTATTTATACGGCAACACTTAATATTTTGAAAAATACAACACTAGAATGTATTCTGTAATATACTGAAAAAAAGAGACACAATTCAAAACATGTATTTGGGAAATGG
The DNA here is from genome assembly GCA_013235015.1 of Araneus ventricosus. Lineage (NCBI taxonomy): Eukaryota > Metazoa > Arthropoda > Arachnida > Araneae > Araneidae > Araneus > Araneus ventricosus. Next base: position 90,938 of record BGPR01003537.1, read on the forward strand.
TTTCCTAGTGCATAGTTACATTCAATTCGCCCATTTGTAGCCTATTGGATTAAGGCATCGCATGGCTAGGAAATTTGATTCAGAGAAAGAATGTCGTAGGTTTTAACCTAGCAATATTTATAACAAGTATTATTCAAAAACACTAGATTGATATGTGGTTCAGCAATGAATTGTTTGCTGCTATCGGGCTGGTAACTGGAGGTTTTCCTGCACATGAAGCACAAATGTGGGCCAGTTTCCCCAGAAAGGCAATCTACTTGATTTTGAGGAAAAGGGAAGGTTAATTGAGCTCTGGGAATTACTAAGTTTATATTATTTGCTAACAACTGAAAATTCACTATGACCAACAAGACATTTTGATGCACGCGATGCCTTTTCCCCAAAAAATTCAAATATGCTATTAGAACCTCAATTATGCAGTTTAACAGATGAGGAACCATTAGCAGGAAGAGAAATGTTCATTTTGATAAGTAAATCCAAAACTCTACAGATGAAAACATAAACTAAAGTTTGTTTGCATCAGGGCTACAATAATCTCTCATAGAAAATAAAATGAAACTGTTTTTTATTGAAAGCATATGCAGAAAATATACTCACTTCTGTGCCAATAAGGCGACTTATGTCTCCAAATGAACGGTCAGGATTGGCAGCAATCACAGATCTACGGACTTCACTTGCAAAAAGAATATAGCCAGTAACAATTCTTTTGGAATTCTAAAACAAATAAATACTTATATTACAACAGCCAAAAGTTTCCAATTATATTATTCAAGAAAAATTCAAAATCTCTCAGCAAATTAAAAACTCTGATATTCTTTAGGAGTAAAGGAAGAAAATAAAACTATTTACATTAGTTGAAGCATGCGTTTTCGAAGATAAATTACATTACTTAAAACTAATTTACTCTTATTTTTCACTACTTCTTTCATACATACATTCATGCTACATTTAAAATAGTAGGACATTGCATATGACACTGCCACCAAGATGTTGATGGCTGAAACTCGGAAACAACTAGTCATTTTTTTTTTTTTTTAACTCTGTAAAAACTTTTAATTACTAAATAGAATCTCTCTACATATAAAACGTTAATGTACATGGCACAGAAATCGTTTTTATTATTTATTGTAGAATAGCAACAGCCAAATGTAAACAAACCACCATACTAATGTTTCAGACTGTGTTATTGTAAGTTATTACCGCTGCACTTAATTTAATGCTTCACTTAGGTAATTAATGGAGCTGCAAAACATTATAAGAAAAGCTTGAAAGAGGGCTTGCCGTGTCACTGAAACCTCCATTCAGTTAGAGAAAAGAAGGTATAAAAGAAATCAAGATGATATAAACAGGCGTCAAACATCAAGTTTAATCAAGTGCGAAAATAGGCTTAAGCATTGCCAGAACTAGAAAAGTTTCTAATTATTTTAATAGCTTACATATATTAGATTTTTTTTTCTCTGTTATGCGCATGATATTAAACATGCAATATTTATTTTAGATTTGGCATGTAAAGTATATAATGTGCACATGAAAGATATTGATAGTTTTCATAGCTTCTAACTAAATTAATATGACAGGCGACCAGCTGGTTGCCAAAGGTGGCTAGTTTATCTGAATTTATAGTTGAAATACAATTTGGATTTCTCTTGCATCTCGCTGCTCATTTGCAAACTAGATGATGAATTATTTGACAAGAATTCTACTTGCTTGAAACTGGTAAAACAGAAAAGTTAGTATCAATCCATGGTGACAGACAATACATCAAGCATATTTATCTCAAAAACCCAAGGCAAGAACAATTCATTTCTTTCAAAGCTGTAAATTAAAAAGAACCAGCAAAAAACACTATACCTTCTTGACTGATGACAGAATAGGTGTTGCTGTGTCTTGTTCTGAAACAGCTATAGGTGTGGACACATCATTTGACTCCTCATTATCTGTTTCCATGGCTGGCCTGTTCATTAAGGGAGATAGTTCCTGAAAATTAGGAAAGCCAATTAACAAACAATCAAGTTCAAAATTCACAAACTTCATCATAAATATTACTAGTAGTTCTATGAACAGTAAAGCTCACATCTAGAAGGGGGGAAAAAACACTAAGATCTCTGACCAGGGTTCTTACTGATTTTTAAATTGAAAATGAAGGAGTATTTGAGGAGTTTTCAAGGAGTATTTTCAAAATTTTCAAGGAGTCAATATTTACGCATGAAAAAGGGGGTTTCCTTTTTAAAGTACACAGAAATTATATTAGAGAATTTAAAACTCTGCTAATAACTCAGATAAATGTGGTTATATTTATTTCTTTTATAAGTTTTTACTAAGCTGATTTATCCAAGAATGTCATGTTAAATCTGTTTATATGAAAGTAGAAAGTACAACTACCTCAAAAGTTTAAATAGTTCATTACATACCATGATTTACCATGTTTCAAATAAAAATCTATTTCCATTAATTTTTTTTAGAATTTAAATTCTTAAATAATTTCCATGCCTAAGTGTGCACTTTATGTAGTACACAGTGATCCAGTATTTAAAATATAGAGGTGTGAAGTGAGACATGGATTTAGATATTAGAAACTGTTTTTCAGCATTTTCATTGCTTATAAAATAGTATATGAAGAAAATAAAATTAACAAAATTCCTTTATTATTACAACTAATTTAGCTAAAATTGATTAATAGTATCTATTTTCCTTCAACTGCACCATCACAATAGAAGGCCTTTACAACAAACCATACATTACAATTTAAAGAAATACAGTTAATTTTTCGGAATAATCCAAGAGGAATAACATTCTCAATTTACCCCATTCTATTGTTTTGTTTATTACTGATTGGCGCTTAAAACCAATTATTAAATTTTGGATACTGCTAGGAGATGAACATCAAAATCGTGGAAAGAGCAACGCAAAATATTGGGTAATTGATACAGCGACGATTTTGAATCCTTTTTATCGGTGAAACAAAGTATGCATTTAATAAAAGAAATGTTAAAAATTGAAAATCAAGGAGTTTATAAGGATTAAAACCAAAATTTAAGGAGTTTCCATAGTGCTTGAAATTGAAAATCGTTTTCAAGGAGTTGTTAAGGAGTTTTCAAGGAGCGTATGAACCCTGTCTGACATTTGTAGCTGTTTTTAAAGGTTTAGCCATTTTTTTTCAAATGTGAATTATTTATATAAATGCCTGTTTTTATCAGTGCTAAAAAATTACAATTAAATGTCTTGCCTAAACCACTGAAACCATTAAAACAGCCACAATTTTGAAATTGAATAAAAAAAATAAAAATCCTTACATATATATCTATTTTAATGACTTCAAGGAACATTCATGCCAAATTCGAACAATGTGTTTAGTCGTGACTGAGTAACAAACAAATTTACAAACAGACGAAATGATGAATGGTCAAGTTAAAACAGGACCTCACTTTGCCCAGTTAAAAATATAATCCAGTGACCTGAGAGACTTCAACAGAGCAAAACTTTGATTTACTTAATCTAAGGAATCTGTGTATTTGATCCCATTAGAAAAACAGATTATTGTCAGTGAACAATTCAGACTGACATTCCAATGAAAGCTAGGGGATGTTTTATTAATCTTTTAAAAGGGCCATTTTTTTTTTTTTTTTTAAGCAGTAGCATGATAAAATAACTTGGGGGATTGTGATTGATTTAAGAAAAGCAATTCATTTAGCTTATTGGATGACATTATGGTTTGAGATTAGAATTAAGAACATTTAGGTTTTTGTTTCATCAATAAATTTGGTGAGAACTTATGCCAACCTTAAAAATTAAATTTAAAATTGATGAATTTGGAGGGAAATATACTTCCCACAGCCTTAGAAAGGGTTAGGTTAAGTTCATTGAAATAGTCCTAAATAACAGCCTAATGTATTCAAAAGTAATTTATATATATGGACAGAATTTAGTTTTAAGCACCAGTTATTAATATTCTGTATAACGAAACTCTATATTCAAAATAAAGTTTGTTTAGTTCATTTTACCAAACTCTTCTCACTTGCAAAACTATAGCCACACAGAAACAGTATTGCGCTATTTACAAGTAATTTGGCTGAACATAGTTTTCAGTGTATTGTCAACTTGAGTTAACAATACATAGAAGATGTTGTTTTCCAAAAATCCTGAAACTTTCTATGGTCTTAAACAAAATTTGAAATAGATAGTAAATCTCCAAAAAAGTTTGGAACAAAATCACACCTTAACTAATTATAAAACAAAATTGGCAGAAATGTTCTCAAGACATCTTCATTAAGTATAAACAATTGACATTTTCACTATATGCAACAGAACATCACAAATGGAATCTCATTATCATTTACAAATCTGTACCTACTGATTTTTTATTTTTGCAGTTCTTAGAGGTTATGTAAATGAATTACGAATTCAAAACCAAACTACCTTGATTTGAAACTTTTCGGCTTAAAAGAACAACTTTAAAAATGCATTTGGTACTCATCAAATTTCTTATTTTGAAAGCAATGTGATAATTTTTTTGCGAAAAATTAACTTTATATTAATCCTCTGCCCAATTTTATAGTTTTCCTTCATTCGAACATATTTAAAATCTTTCAGTGAAAATAAAATTTTGTTGGGTAGAAAGTCCAATCTTACTGTGCAAAACATCATGCTTTAATGAATTTTAATCAAGCTTTGAAATTGCATACCATTTTCTTTTTCCTTTCTAATATCTGTATATTAAAAAAATATGTATAATTCATTTTTAACACAAGATATTTTTTATAAATTAATTGCACGGCTGACATTACTTTATATAATTTTAACATTTCCTAAACAAGGTTTTAGATTTGAATTTAAAGTTTAAAAGAGTGTAGGAATCAATTATAGATAATCCAAATTTGTTTGTCCGCTTACCAGAAGAGAAGAAAAAATGTAACCGCTTTGTAACCTACGGTATTTGGGACGAGTTAAATTGGGTTATGTCTTTAAGAGATTGTTATTATATTTTTTGTTATTTAAAAAGAAATTTAGAAGAGCCTTACCACCATAATTATTAAAGAATTCTTAAGTTATTTAGCTCTCACACCCATGTTATCTTTGTACAGAAATATAAAATGAAACAACACAAACACAAAATAGCATGCAAACCAACTACTCACAGATGTGCTGGGTGTCGATATCTTCTTAGGAATGGCAGGTAATGCAATGACTTCACTCTGAAATAAAAATCATGCACAACATGCAGAGAAGTGCAGTTACTTATGTTTACGTGCACAATGATATTGCAAAGAAAAGGTGTGAACACATGCGAATATCTTTTCGAATGTTGAAGTAATAAGTCTAATGCATAAATTTATGAGTCATGTTCTTATTACATTCAGTCACCTGAGACTTTTAACATAACTCCAGATAAGCGCTTCTTAAACTACGGTAGGAAAGTTTTGAGTTCTTGAAAACGTTGACAATATATCTTTCTAATTGATCTTTGATAATAATCAGTGGCGAATCCGGGGGGGCTATAGGGCTGCAGCCTCCCCCCAGCTAAACCAAAATTCTTGATTTTTTAAAAAAATCACTACAACTGTTCGTTCTTAATTTTCATTTAAAAAAATAATAAAATCGTTACAACATTGCTTTCTGGCTTGACAGGCTCGCAAATATTACAACTTTTCCAGTCATTCCACTTGTACTTGCAGTGTTGACACAGTCGAAAACATTTTTTGGCTAATTATTTCGTTGTATTTTTTATTAACTTATCGAAAGTATTGTAGTATTCTTTATGATTCTAACTGTCAGGTGAGGAGAGTCTGTAAAGTTAAAGTGCTTACATGAGCCATGAGGTTTGACAATTGTCACTACGATACAAAATTTTTATGCCCCCCCCCCCCCCCCCCCGACCCAAATCCTGGATTCACCACTGATACTAATAATTTAAAATGATTAAGAAAGCAGTCTCAAATTAAAGTATTGCAGTAAAAAATTACCAAAACACTTGATTTCATAAACTTTATTTTTGTTTGTTATTGAGATTCTGTTTGCATATTTATTTTTCCCAACTTTCAGAAAATTTGGGGTTTTGAAAGAATTTTTCATGTACAAATCTGACTTGTCTTTTTAACAGTCATTGAGAGGTCACAAAAGGAAAAAGGTTAAGTTTAAGAAGACCCGGCGTAAAAAAAAAAAAAAAATTAATACATAACTAAAACACCAAATCCAGCCTTATTTTTTTTAATACCAGATTCAATCAATGTAAACCGAGAGAAAATTATTGTATTTCCGATATAAAAAATTAAATATATATATATTTAAGATTTTTCAATGTGCAAAAATTTTATTCCGATATGAAATTGCCAGCCTTTTATTTTTGTTATCTGTTTAAAAAAATTAGTAAACTTAGCCGAGGAAAATATGCTAGAAGTATCTTTTTCTGTAGTATATAAATTTTCATATACTGTAAAATTAAGGAATCAGTCTTAGTTATTTTTTTAAAAATTTTAATGAAAGTATCTTTAATTCATAACAAAATTATATGAAGAAGAGAAAATAAATTTCTGATAATAAAATTAATTAAACTAAATGAAGTTTACACAAAACTATAAACAAAAAGTTCAATAAATGAAAAAAAGTTTCAAAATATAATTTATTGGGAACATTTCACAGGTTATTTTAATTTACATTCCCCAGTGATGCATATTTGCATTACATACATTTTTTGCCTCTAAAAAAAAATTTTTTTTTTTTTACAAAGAAATCTTTTTAAACTATTTTTTTGCAAATGCCTTACACTTATTTATACAGATTTACAAACTGCTACTGAATAGTACTGTATAACCCTCAAGTCTAATTACTTTGCAGATTACATTCAGATGCTTTTGAAGGATATAATATTCTTTTTAATGGAGCCACTCAAAAATCATGGTGCAGGGATGGACTTTCAAGCCACTAATAGCCATTTATGTGCTTTATGCATTTGCACCTTCAAAAATCTAAAGTAGAAATTTAAGCTTTCAGCTGTAAACCTTTCTAAACTGATGAAGAAATATCACTCTTATATTAACCTCCTTTACTATTTTCAATATTTGTCTTCAAGGTTTGCAAAGAGGTTTTAAATTTTATCAACTTCATTTGAGGCCTCAAGTCATAGTTCTAAGATACTGACATAAAATAAAGTTGAGAACTTTTTGGAAATTCTAATTTCTCTTCACAAGAATTTTTTTCATTAAGCCCAAAGAACTTTTGATTGAACTCAATACAGCAAAATCAATTTCTGAGACAATCAATTCAAAATGTAATTGGCAACAATGACTCATTACCAAGTATGCAAAGAACCAATGGTTTAACAAAGCTAAAGATATGCAGTAAAAGTCTTCTAAAAATTACAGCACATCATAAAAGGTGTGATGCTTCTACTGTATCATCATATAAAAATCTGATAAATTTATGCATAGACTTAAAATATATATAAACAAATCTCATGCACATCGAATCATGCAAAAAAAATTAATAAAGAAAAAAAATACATGCAAAAGAGAAAAGAAAATAGCTTACAAAATTCAAATATGTAAAAACAAGACAAAAACTCACCTAACAAACATAAATTTACAGCAAACTAATTATAGTAACAAAAAAAAAAAAAATCCTAACAAGAAAAATGTACTATTTAACATTCCATTGTTCTAACTTATGTATGTTTTTGACAAGGCTTTCGTGTTTTAGAAAATATAACAAGAGAACCGCCTCCTTTTTTTAAAAAAACTTAAGTCTATAACAGTGGTGAACAAATCATGGGTTGCAAGAAAATTTTTGTGGGTCGCTAAATCCAAAGAAATTTATTTAACAATAAAAAATATAATGTGTTTCTTCAAGAAACGTACTCGCGACCCGCAAAAATTTTTTATACAAAGTGAGGTAGTCGGAAATGAAAATAGTTTGAGCACCACTGATCTATAACTATCTGTTTATTAATAGCTTCGTTATATAGTACCATTTTTTTATATTATTTTTGCAAAATAAAACTGGCAGAACATTACAAAGCAATCTGTATGACGAGGAGTTACAAATATTAGTAAATATTGCAATTATTCTATAAATAATATTCATTTCTATAAAAATATTACAAATTATGTAAGACTTGAATCATTAATTTATCTTAATACTTTGGGTGAAATCAATAATTCAGTAGCTAATTACGCAAAACAACGATTTCCTAGATGTTTGTAGAACATTGTGTTCACATCGTGATCAATGAATTTATAGTTGTTAGTAATTCTACAGATTATGTGTAAATAAGCTATCTTTCAATCTTGTATTTAAATAAAACAATCACATGTCCAGGAACTGACAACCCATGGCATGAAATTTAAGGGTAATTTGGAAAAACTCTCAGAACCATGATGGTAAATACAATCAATGACAACTCAAGCTGACAGATCATAGAAAGCTGCGAGCAACAACAGCAACAGTGAATAGCATAATACATATTTCTATGCCTTTCTTTCTTATGTGGTTTATAAACCACACAGCTATTAAAGGGTTAACTATAGTAAAGAAGGGGTCATCTAATTACATAGTAAATGTCAAACAGAAACGCGAGTCAAATAATATTTTTCTTCAAGAAAAGTATCAAAAATATACCACTACCCAGAAATAAGTAAAAAAGGTTTCGCAAATGCACAATGCTTACAGATAGCTTCCTCTTGTCAAGTCTCCGCAGCAATCGTATTTAAATTTTGCCAATTCAAATTATAAATTATTAGGACAGTCGACCAAATATTCGTCTTCATAAAATTTATTTCATTCACCTATTTTCTTCGTTCAATCATATTTTAACAACTATCATTTTGTTGCCATCCTGCGTAAAATAAATTTCAAATAAACAAAAATAATACAGTGAAACCTGTGCATAACAATACTGTTCAGAACGATAAACCTACCTTAAGCCATATTTTCTTGGCGCCAAATCTGGTACCAAATTTCATCTAAACCTCCAAACGAGTCAATCGGTTTATTTGTTGCATGCATTTTGGAAACTTTGCCCCACCCTACCCTGAGGGATTGTGTTAGGGCTTATTTACCCTCAATTATATTTCAAGTGGGTTAATGAGGAACATGTGTACCAAGTTTCATCAAAATCCCTTTAGCCATTCGAAAGTGATACTAGAACAAACATACTGTTACAAAGCTATAAAGTCATTTCCCTGAGATGCTAATCTTGGCGACAAAAGGAATTTTCTAGAAGGACCTTGAACTTTCCACCTATTTCTACTGGTTTCATGAACTTTCTAGAGATTATGCCACTTCCTACGTAATGAAGTCACTTTCTGTTGAAAAGTATAAAGGCAAGCTCTCGAGCCAAGAAGAGTCAGTTGGATTTTGATCAGCAAGCAAGCTGGTGAACTAACAAGAAACCTTCGGGCACTGTGTTGAGATTTATTCGTAGTCTCTGTTGTGAATTAGAATATTTGCTTAGAATATTTGTAAAATAAAGAGCTTTATTTTCTTTAAATCCTGCTTATTGGACTGCATTCACGTACACCCACAATACGATTTTGTAACATGTGGTGTCAGAACATACATACGTCGAGTTTTATATATAAAGATAATTGGATGTTCATTGTGTTTAATCAAGTCTCTGAAATCTTATGAATATTTCATCCATAGTAGTTTAAGAAATTATACATATAAACAGGAATTATCTGTTTCTGAACTGAATATGAGAAAAGGAAAAATACATGTGAAAGGCTTAGAGGGTTAAAACTAAATTTTGTTAAGACACATGAATTGCATTTAAATAAAGAACATATTCAGGACTATTTAATAGCAAGTAGTGATAAACAGCTTAGCTTTTTCCATGCTATCAACTTTAGTCGCCATTGACTATACAACAAATAATAACAAAAGAAAATATATGTAATAGGTTCACAACTTACCTTCTGTGGATTGATAGGTTTGCGGAAAAAGTACCACTCATCTTCTGTGACATTTGAAGTTAAAGGTATCTTCTAAAGAAAAGGTGAGAATTAAATACATGAAATGTAGATTAAGTGTTTGTGAAAAATACATGAATGAAGGATATTAATAATAAAAATCGAAACTTAGAAGCATGTTGCACATTCTTCAGCCAATTCTTGGTAATTAAAAAATTAATAAGAAAACACAAACAATATTAACTTATTTCTTCATTAGATAAAAAATAATTACAAGTACATAAAGGCAAAATTACCATTTTTAATAATAAATTGTGTTAAGGGTTTTTGCATCTTTATATAAATCTATTAATTATAGCCCCCCCTCAAAAAAAATCATTTAACTCCTTTTTACTTAGCAGTGGCTAGCACCATGCTTATTTTGAAAAGCAAAAATGAACCATTCATTGAAAATAAATAACTGTTTTAAAAAGTTGTTATAAATAATGGGTTGACTTATCTAATGGTCAGTGTTTCCTTTCAAGAAACACAAATGAACAATTCATTAAAAATAGAATCACTTGAAATAATTCTCCTATTATTTCCCTAATCATTTCTTCAAATGCATTTGAAATGCAATTTGTTTTTCACAATGATATTTACTTTTCCTCCAACTGATAGGAAAATAAATAATTTATACCCTGTTCTTCTTTAATTTATTCTACATGTAGTAAATAATCTCCCTAGATACTTGAGATAGAAAAATTAGCTGTTATAGATGAGCAAAAGAACTTGAATTATGCTCACTATCATATCTTTTATTATTATTATTTCTCTGTGTTGAACTCAAAATAAAAAGAAATGAAGTCAAGAAGAAAATATTTATGACCAACTAAATTGCATTAGCAGGTATCTGATTAAAAAAATGTTATGTTCATGTTTTCAGAAAAATGGTTATTTCTAACAGTTAACTAAGACATTGACTGACAAACTTATTTGAAGAAATTCAATAACTACGAGTTAACTTGTTTCACTTAGAGGCCAGAATGTGGCTCGCAATGTGTTATAGAGACATCAGAAAGAGATATCCCTACTAAATCAGAAAAGGTGTTGAGGCAGCTGACGAGCTCAGAGTATCTCATGCGAGTCACAGGCGAGGCAGCCAATGTGTCAAGCATAATTTTACACATCGCCACTCCTACCAGTAGCATAAATGGAAGGTGCTGGAATAAATAAGTAGCTACCAGGTTTCCTTGAATATTAATTTCAATTTGAAACAATTAACAGAGTTCCCACTCCTATTGAGGAAAAAAATTCAAGGACTTTAAATGACCTTTTCAAGAAATTTCAAGGACCATAAAATTACATATTTTAGACATAAAAATGCAAATGATAAACTTAAATCAAATTAATCATTTGCATTTTCATTGAAATAAAACATTTCATATGGATCCACAATTCTAATGATAAAACTGTGTACCAAATTTTAACCATCAAGCCTATTTAAATTACTTCCCTGGCTCTATGAAATGAAATAACATACATTTTGAAAACAGATTTCATTGCAGAGAAAATCAGTTATTGGAATTTAAAACAAAAATCTGTTCAAATAAATCAGTTACTTTCAAAATACATTAGGATGATTGTAGGACTATTTTATTCGGCAGAGGAATACCCTCCGTAGCTTTTACTGTCAAATTAAGATGTCTTTGAATACATAGAGAGAGGAAAAAATTGATGATTGACAACTTTCCCTAACAAACACCCTTTTCTGGTGGTGGAATTCTCAAGACAAAACCAAATCACAAACTGATTTTCTCTTCTGTACCAAATAAGGACGGACATTTTGCTTATTTTTCAAGGACCCAACGAAAAATCAAGTACTTTTCCAGGGCCCTGAGTAAGGCAAATAAAATTCAAGGTGTTTTCAAGGACCATGGGAACCTTGTATAAAATTGGTGTAGTCATACCCTTCAAGAGGAAAGTGCTCATGAGAGAAGAATATTCTCCCACTTCTCTGGTGTAAAAATTTCTCCTTCCTTTTTATGAAGAACTGAAGTAGCTTTACAAGTACAAAAGTCATCCTTTTAAAATTTCTTAAAAGGCTGAAAAGGGGCAGTAACAGTGTTAAAAAAAAGTGCTTACATTAAGTTTGGTTCAAACATAGCCTAATAGGTAAACATATTAACAATATCTTACTCGCAAGCCCTTTGAAAGCCTTCTGATCTGCCTTTCAGCTTCTAAGTACCGGGATTCACAAATAAATATATCTTGTTCAGGAACTTCTGTTGGGCGCTCTGCATAGAAGATCACATTTATTAGGATTTCAACTCACATAGAATACAGATTAGCAATAATTTCTAAATCCGTGATAATTATGCATTTTTGATATGGTAACTCACTTGTACAATAATCTTTATATTCTAGAACTGCACAGTGTCCTATAACACTAAGCAAGGGATTGGTATCCTCAATCGAACTCAGGAACACCTCTTGCCGGAAAAATAGCCTTGTAGGTGGATGCTGAACTTCTTGGGGAGTCACAAACCATGGCCCATGGAAGAAGGCATTGCCCCTGAAATCATTTTAATTTACACAAATAGTATTAAATCAATTAATTTGTTTGGATTTTCAAAATAAAAAGAAAAAACTATCAAACTACTTTTGATAATCATATTTTCACCTCTCATATTTCTTCCAAGTTCATAAATAAATAAGTTCCATTAAATTTTCCTAACAAACAAGAAATAATTCTGCCCTATGTGCACATGAATCTAAAGTTTTGTGAATTTAAAAAGCTATTAGTGATCAGAGGCAACTGCCTGTGGTGTCCCAGCGGCAGTGTGAAGAAAAATTGTTTTGAAAAATACAGTCATATTTTAAAAGTTTGTTGAATATATTATTTTAGTTCCTATAAGACTACTATATAATCTATACTTATAAAAGGCGTTTGTGTGTGTGCGATGTCCAGATGAATCTATTGCACTTACAGCAATGAAATTTGGCACACAGGTAGACGTAATGGTGACGAAATGCACCTCGAAGCCACAATTTTAAAATTTAATCTAAAAATTTTATTTAATGTTTTGTGTTGTTTTTGGTCATTTTTGGCATGTTTACAGCTGTAGTATCTTTTCTAAGGATCGTTGAAGAACAATCAATGCACCATCGGATAGAACAAACAATTTTCGTTCTAATGAAGTTTGTTTTGAATTTCCAACATAATTTTCTGAATTTTGAGAAATTTTTAAATAATAGTCACTTTTATGGTATTTTTTGACAAGGATTTCTTCAAATTCTTGCATCTAATGTTCTAACAGCTCTATAATTTTCATTTTTTATCAGCTTATAACTGAAAAGTTTTTGTCCAATTTAAAACAAGAATAGTTAAAATATCTTATTCCGTTTTTTTTAAATTTAATTTTTCACTGTGAGAGTTTCTCTGGACAATCCCAAAATAGTTGCTTACTCGCAGGTGACGTAATATTCTTTCATTCCCAGCATGCATTTCTATAGTTCGATTCCTTCCAGTGATGTCATTACATTCGCATCATTGTTGAGAGGAAAAAATAGCGGGAAAATCAATAATGTTTATCTTTTGTTTTGATTTTGTTTTCAAAACTTTTTCGTGTCATTATGGGCACCCCCCCCCCCATTTTGTCGAAGTCCTGATTCCACAGGCAACGCCATGCGCATACTGCTAGTCTTAAATATAGCTGAAGTTTAAAAATTCTCACCATAATACTAAGTCATATTTGCAGGTAAAACACACATATTTCTAAATAAAATTTTGTTTGATCTTTTAGAATTCAGACATCATAGAATTTTTTTAAAAATATGTTGGTTGTATGAATGGGGGGGTATTGTTGCCCTGCCCAGTTGGTCAAGTTACCTAGGGCTGCTTCTGTTTACGATCAATCATTATGCAGACAAGAAAATAAACTTACATTTTGTCAATCCACATCCTATCTATCCTTCCTATAAGAGATTTATTGTGCTCTGTTCGTACATAACAGCAATCGCCTGAAGACACAGAAAATATTGTAAGTACAAATGAATTTATTACATACTGAAAAATGAATCACATCAAAATATTTCTTACCTAAATTATCTCTAAAAAAATACTTTCCAAAATTGCATATGAATTGATTAAAAAAGACTAGGGTAAAAATAGTGAAATTTTTTACTCGGCAATTTATTAAGATATTTCCAAACAAAGCATGACCTACATTCAGGGTTCATACTGTATATATGATAGCAAAATTCAGGAGTTTCTAAGGAATTTTCAGGAGTACAGTACAGAAAATTCAGGGAATAACGTGAAAAAAAAAAATCAACTGTAGGGGAGAGGGGGGGGGGGGGGTAGTATGGACAATTTTTATAAAATTGGCAGAAAAGAATACTAAATATCAATTCTCCCATCTTTCCCGATTGAGGCGACTCAGAACATGTGCTGTAGACTCTTTCGGCGCTAAGTAAGGTCAAAAGTAAGAATTCCGGATTCCAGCGACTTTCTATCAATAAGGAAAAACGGAAACGTCATATTTTTATGTTTTATCATAATTTTATCTTTTGCTCTTTGATTGTAATTTTTCAGGAGACGAAAAGAAATATCAGGATAAAAAACACAATTTTCAGGGCCCTTAGAAAAAAAAAAGGCAAAATTCAGGGGTTTTTCAGGAATTTCAGGAGGAGTACGAACCTTGCACATTGGGACTTAGCCAGAGAAGAATATTATAAGAATAGCAAAATTTGCTTTATACACAAATGAACACTCAAAAACTTAGTGATTTTCCTTCATATGTCTTACATAGGTATAGACTAATTTTGAAGTTATAATTTTAATAAAATCGAATCAATACTAAAAAATAGAGAATGTGCAAAAAAATGGAGAATAGTTACTCAAAACATAAAGTAAAACAAATAATAAATAAAGCAAAATTAATAGTATTTTAACTGTTGTAAACAATAAAAGCTTTAGAATTTTTTTGCTATATCAGTTTTATAATTTCAGATAACTAAATTAATCTCGATTTGACATAAGGTTTAGTTTAATTGAGTTAGACTAATACCTTGCTTTGAAGCAACATGAGGGCTACTTTGGGATGGACCTCACAATTTTGAACTGTACTTAGATTATGAGAACCTTTACTCTTAGTCTTACTAAGAGGCTACAGTGGGTCTCAATTTGATGCAAGGCCATATGACCGAAATTTGTCACCGTACATTATTCCCACTTTTCTGCAATACAACATTAGCAGTTCCTCATAGGATATTATAAATATTGTATTATGCATGCAATCCTTTCCTAATAACTTCTGCATAGCATCAAAGAAGGATATATATCCAGCAACCTAATTTTCCTTATAATACAAAAATTCACAATTTCTGTTTCGAAATTTAAAATATTTGGATAATTTCATAAAAAGAGCACTTGAATCCACTTCTGAACTTATAGAAGAAATGAAATCAGTAAATATTTTACCAAGCTTGTATGTCCCCGATGGAATTGTGTACTGTTCATAGTAAATCGCTCCTTCATCTGGATTTTGCACTTCACAAACCAAATTCTATAATTCAAAACATCATATTTATTTAAAAAGAACAAAATAAGTAGCATCAAAACAATAAAGTATTGTTAGAATTGGTTGACAAAATTATAATAAATGTAGAAATAGAATTTGAGTGATAGAAATCATCATCATAATAAACAGAAAAATATTTGTAGAGCCTTATAGCTATCACAATAATAATACACAGGCAGAAAACAAAAATATCCACAGTGGTATTGTGTTCAGTGGTTCAACTATGAGTGATATGATAAGTGCAGTCCCTTTTTAAAAGTATATGATTAAATTAGGGTGTAAACGATCTAAATCAATTGATTTTTGAAAAAAAAATCTTTGATTTAAATAATTTTTTTAAACTCAGAAATCTTCTTGAAAATCTAAATCTAACTAGTGCTGCCTTTTTCTTGGTCAGTACAACCTTTCTTCTTTATTTTTGCCCCTAGGGTGTATCTGCACTTGAGCATTCTTATCTACTAGAAGATTTGTGCAAGTCTAAGACGGGCTTTCAGCTTGCCAACAATACCTCAGATCCCAAAGGCCACATCTGCAGGGGTTGAAAGAATGTTTTCAACCTTTGGTTTCATACACAGTAAATTAAGAAATCAATTAGGGGTGGAAAAGACTGCCACGCTGGCATTTCAGTTCAAATCTTTATATAAATAATACTATTGTTATTGCGTGTGATTAACATTTCTGTAAAATTTTATTTCTTATTTCAAAAATCTTTGTTTTAAAATTTGTAAAGTAAGAAATTACATGATCTGTCAATTCAATACTGCTATGCTACCGAAGTTATCCACTTGGACAAAATACTTTAGAATAGTTATTTAATTTTGCTATTTGCATGCCAAACAAAGAAATATTTTATTTACAGATTTATACTATCAACAACTAGGTATTTACCAGCTCTCTCTCAATATAGAGTAGTTAAATTTATTTAAAAAATCTGATTTGCTTCTTTTTAAAATCTGATTTAAGTCGAAAAAGTCCGATTTAAATTTTAAAAACCTGATTTTTTTTTTACACTCTGGATTAAATTAATTTCACGTGAAATTTAAAGAAATCCAATTTTATGATTAATATGGACATAAATAAATGTGTTCTAAATAAATTACATGAACATGTGAAGAATGAATATAACTTCATGATTCATAAAAAATAATCCCAATTTTAACTAACGAGTTAAAGTTAGAAAATGAACCATGAACTAGAATCATGCTTAGCTCTTCCAGATTTCAGAATATTGTTTCAGATTGCACCTTGATCAATTTCACAAAGCAATGAAACATTTTTGTCTGAATGTAATATGCAATTCTGATTCTGCAAAAATTAAAATAGAAGTACTGCAATTTTTAAAATGTGTTGTTTGATTTTTATGTGTTGACAGAAGTGCTGAAAGTATCACATAAAAGAAGTGCTAACTCTCTTATCTGGGTTAACACAGAAATCAGGTTTCAATTATTTAACACAATTTTTCAGACTATGCTATTTTAGCTTTCAATATAAGTAGCAATTAAATATAGCCTTAATTTTATATAGAAGAATCAAAAAGTTCTTCATGGTATGAGGGTTAAGTATTATTCAATGGAATTCATACATCTCATTTTTTTTTTTTTTTTTTTGCACACACTTATATATTTAAAATGAAAATTATATTTTTAAGTATAGCATGTTACACAAGGAACTTATAACAGTTTAAACCCTTTTTCTTTAATTCCAGCAAACTTATTTTATAGTTGTTAAAATAACAGTAACTAATATCTTACTATGAATAACAAAAAGAATAGTTTTGTCAAGGCTGGAAAAAAATAGTTTTTTTTTTCTTTCCCCCTTCTTCTTTTAGGCAAATTTATACAAACAGCTAAATGAATTAGCCAAGAATTACTACTGATTGCATTTCAATAATTATAAACTAAACATAATTAGGTGTTTTATACAACAGATAGAGAATTTTAAATGTGGAAACACAACAGGTCAATTATTTTACCATGTTATATGTTACTTTCATCAGCAATATTAAAAAAATAGAAAAATTAAAAGTAGATTTTTAAACTCTAAGAAACTCAAAGAGAAAGGAACTACGTGAAAGCCATAACAGATTAGTATATTTAATAGTAGAAAAAAGACAATTTTTCAAATAGATTGCATTATAAAATTCTATATGAGGGTTTTTTTCTTTTTTGCTCATATGTATAGAAAATGAAACAAAGCTTACATTCTTACAGGTATTATTTAATTATTAAAATAATTTTTTAAAGAAAAGGGGAAAAAGGGATTTTAATGACTACAGCAGTATAGGGGGAAAAAACTTACTTGTCTGGGTTTTGTTACAACATCCAAATCTGGTTCATCATCATTACTATCATCTTTTGGTTTTTCAAATCCATCTTTGAACATAGATGGAACCCGAATAGGGTCGACTGATTCCTCTCGGGAAACAATATGTACATGATTGTTAGCAGTAAAATTCCATATCTGAAAAATAAAGAAATGTAATATAACACATGCATAGCAGGAAAAATTTACTTACACATCTTTAATATTGAAAGAAAATAAACGTCTGGCTAAGAGCAAAAATTCATTAATTGACCAAAAAAAAAAATTAAAACCGTTTTACAGCCAGTGGAATGTATACCCATTCAAGATTTCATTAAAAAAAAAAAAAAAAATCTTGAGAGTTTGTATACAAAGATTGTTGCAGAATACAAACAATTTCATACAAAATTGTGCACCCAAACATGATTTGACCTTTTCAGTACTGAAAATGTTAATTTTTTTACATTTATACACATACAAAAAAAAGCCTGTTTAAACCTCAACATCCTCCTCAACCCTTTAAATGAGTGCTTTTCTTGGTATAAATAATGAACACAAAAATTACATTCTTCATTTTTCCTTTAAACTATTAAAAAAAATTGCCATTTAATCTAATTGTCAAAAAACATGACTACTTGATGATTTCTCTGTGACAAATGTTTAGTTATCAAACACAAGCATTGCAGATCAGAAATTCAGTCAAATTATGCTGCACAGAAGATTTCATATGCTTTTGTGCATGTTAGTGGTAAAAAACATTGACTTGGCACCAGAAAATAGCACCACAAGGTTTAACAAAATTACTTAAAGAATAACTACTGGTTATTGTTACAAATTTAGAATGTTATTCTTCATAGTCAGTTCAAAGAATTTTTACTCTAAGTCAAACATAAAACAGAAAATCAATATACCACAATTCACAAATTACTCTCTATTTGAATGCAAAAATTTTATTTATTACAAGAAAAATGCATTAACCTAAGCATCTTTTTAATTCAACAAAACTCAGTACAAATTCTGAAAAACAATTTCAGACTCTTACTAACTTTTTAAAAAAATCTTTACATTATCAACATTCTATGCACTGAGGTTCCACAGAAAAGTTTATTGTCAATAATAATATTCCCAAAAAACTTTAAACTAGAGGTTCAATGCTTTATACTAAAATGGTGAACAACTTTTTATAAAATGAAAGCATTAAATGCACACAAGAAAATAATCTAATTCAAAAATATAATTATGTTTGGTAGATATTTACATTTACAGTAGCATATTAGGGATGTTCTTGATGAATATATACTTTGAAACTTTTATATAATTTGGACTGAAATTTATTTTCTGCCTTTGCAAATATTTACATCACAAATCAATCAAAAAAATGATATTCATTTATAAAAAGTATACTGAACAGAAGATATGAATTATGCAAAATTTTATAACATCCTAAATGGACCAAAACATAAACAAATAAAGAACTGAACAGGATAATTTTAAAACTCAGTAATGGCCGCGCTAGAAAACGAGTTGTAATCACACAAATCCTAGCTATCAAATCAATAATAGTTAGAATCTATGTTTATCTAAAGAAGTAATGACCAAAATTGATGTCTGTTTTGGGCCTGGGCAACTAATATAATTAGCGTCTCCTTTCAGAAATAAGTCCACATGTTAATCCAAATAAATGATTTGATGAATTCTACACAATGAATCAACAAATGCATATTGGGGATGGAGGATAAAAAATATCAATTTCTCTTTTCAGAAATTAGTCAAAGTAATAATCAAAATAAATGATCTCAGGAATTCTATCGAAAGTCGCCTTATGATTAAAAAAGTTTTTATTACAGGAATTATTATTCTAATTATTAAAACACAATTTTAGTTATATGACTAGGAAAGAATAGAGAGAAATTATAATTTCAAAAGCAATGATTTCAAAGACAAAAACTTTTGAATGGTGTATGATTTGTCTTTATTGGTTGAGTCCTTTGGTACACATGGAGGTCAGAAATATTTGCGTATTCTTTAATACTAACAAATTTCATTGTATTGTTAAAATTCATGAATTAGTGATTTTTTTTCTCCCATTTACATATAATATGAACACATGTTACTCTTATCCCATTAAGTAACAGCTGAATTCAAATTTTAAATTGCATTTGTGTTCAATGAGTTAACTAATTTCAACAAGTTAGTTCAGTTCAATAAGTTAACCAATTTCAACAAGTTAGTTCTTACATTCATGCACAAAATGTTTAAAATACTAAACAGACCTAAATAATGATTTCTTTAAGTGATGAGAATTAAAAAAAAATTATTAAAAAAAATGTCTGAATCGTTACTAAGTCAGATTGATGTGAAACAGAGCAATTGTTTGATTATGTGCAAAAAGAATTTAATTTTTAATTTACAATTTAACTGTCTTTTATTAGTTAACTAGAAAATCACCCATCATGGTCTGACGGGTGCAAGTTGCCTCTTCATTTGAGAGATTTCCCGTCAAATTTGACTTGTTTACATAGATATATATGTGAGAGAAATGTTTAACATTGATTGAAAACAAATAAAATAAACATGTTTTATAAAAGGAAATAATTTTGTTATTTAAATATTTCTCTATTCAAAAACTCTTGGTAAATAACATTCTGTGTGAAGTATTTTTCGTTGTTTAACAATTTTCCTTGAACTTCAGATGTCTTTGTGTAAATTTTAACGTGATTGGGGTTCCTAGACCTTGAAAGTGCAACATAGAGCTGTCCATGTGAAAAGACAGGCTCATCGAGGTAAATTCCAAAATGATCGGAAGTTTGCCCCGGTGATTTGTTGATAGTCATCGCGTAAGCTGAAATTAAATGGAACTGGCGACACCTGAAGACGAATGGTAGATTCACAACACTGGGGGATAATTCAATTCTTGGCAAGAAAACAACATCGCCACGATTGCATTCAGATACAATTTTTGCACTTGGATGCATCATGGTATCCAAACCATATCACGTGCATGATATACCACTGACGTGATTTACTACTTTCTATTAAAAAACAGAAATTAATTTGAAACATATGATTAATATAATTTAAAATTTCTCATGAACTATTGATCATAGCAGGATAAATTTTATATCACTCGATAACAAATTTTAGAGCTATTAAATTTGAAATTAGAACGGCAATTACTTTTTTAAATTTAAAATTACTGAAATTTTGGTGCTCTAACAATAAAATAATGCTGTTTAACATCTCACAGTGCTATGGCATGAATTTTATTGCTGGCGACGTCACAGCGTTACCGTATCAGTGAGAGACAGATCTGGGTGTATTATATTAGTAATTTATAGAAAAACCAGTTAATGTGTGTAACCATTAATTTATTAAACATGTTAAATGACTTCACTAATTATTTCAATAAACAGTATTTAGGAAATAACTGAGTTATGCAATTTAACAGAAATGCATCCCAACGAAACAAGTTTTAACCCTTCCATTTTTCATATGCAACTCCAATGCACTGAATTAAAATTCATTTCTATATTTTCTTAAAATCACAAGTTGAGATTTTAAAGTTTCAATTACAAATCAAAAAGTATGTTTTATTTACAGTAAAACTTAAATCATTGCCTGTTATCCAACATCATCTAAAATCACAGATTATTGTAAAGTAACAGGTTTATAGTATTACCATACATTTCTGTACATTATTACTCTTGTACTGAAGTTTATACTGACCATTTTGTAAAATTAATTACAGTATGTATTATTCACTTTTAAAGGATTTTATTTTCATTTCCATCCCAAGCCAGCATTACTGTACATATGTATTAAGAAATTTCTGTTATCCGTCTATTCGGTTATCCACCACAGCCTGGTCTGGAGGGTGACGGTCAATTGAAGTTTCACTGTGCTTTTGAAAGCTCAATTCAAGAGCTGAAGCTTATTTCATCAAAATAATTAGTTGCCTGGTGGATTAAAATAAGTCAGAAAGATATCTAGAATTTGTTGGATGAAAATTTTAACGGTACATTTTATTTTTCATTCTACACAAATTTAAATTGTTAAATAGGCAATGCTTATAATTAGTTAAAGTAAATACTTTCTGATTTGTTTCTTGAATTCAACTAAATATTTTGTTAAATGAAAACTCAAATATTTCAAAAGTAAATAAATATATTTGGTATCTTCTACCTACATCTTCAGATTAACAGATTGCCCATATAGCATCCCCCCCCCCAACACATTAGCTTTTAACATGATTTTACAATCTCAAGAAAATCATAATGGAGGCAAATTTGCCACATAGGTTTCCCACAACCAAGGGTCGATCCAGGTTTTTTTTAGGCCCACATTTTTGTGGGGGGGAAAAAAAATTGTGAAAAATAAAAAATATTTTTGTGAAAATTTTTTATCATGTAAAACCTTCAATTTTAGCAGTCATATTTCTATATTTTACATTTAATAACAAAAGTGTTTCATTGAACCAAATATATGCAGTAATTTGATATAATACTGAAAAACAACTCGTATATATATTTTGTGCAATGCCTCATTCAAAAACTTTTAAAAAAGAAGTCAGATTAAAAAAAGGGCCCGTTTTTGTGAATTTGAGTTTTGTGAAGGGGCCGCACTGGATCGACCCATGACAACCGATGGATGTACATATCAAGTTTTGTATTTTTTGCAATGGCATTGTATTAGAACTGTAGCAAACCTTTGAAAATGAATTATTATGATACAGCTGAGAAAAGCCAAGGGCATCCTAACATGATCTTCTGAATATCACAAAAAGAAGAGAAGGCGATTCCACAAAATAACCACAAATGTCAAAAATAAAATGGGGTTGATCCACAGTTTTATCTTTGAAAGGAAACATTTTATTTATTCATTAGAGAAA